>VWYP01034967.1:111914-198536 GCA_013400435.1 Pycnonotus jocosus
GGGGCCGAGCCCGGGGGTGCCCGGAGCCCCCCGGCCTTTGTGCGGTGCGGGCGGGGCCGCTCCCGCTCTGCACCGCCCGGGGCCGCGGGCGCATCCTGCCGCAGCTGCGGGGGGAACAGCGTCCTTCGGGAATGCCTCGGGCACGAACCTGCGGCTGACCCCTGGGGAAAGGGGCTCAGCCCTGCCGGGCCGCGGAGAAGCCGCGACATCCCCTCCGCGTCCCGCTCTGCGCTGGGTTTCCATCCCTGTGGCTTCTTGCAGATTTTTGTGTCTGTTCGCTGCTGCCTCATACACAGCTCTTTGCTCTCAGATCGCTTCCAAGGGAGAACGAGAGAATCTTCACTCGGTTGCGAGTTTAGAACAACGATAGTACCCATCCCATCCGTGCGTCTTGGAGCATCTGTGATGCTCTAGTCTGTCTCTTCTTTCCAAATGTGAGCTTCCTGGCCCAAATTGCTTTGGAGATTTTTCTCTATTCAATGTCTCGCTGAAAATACCCTTAGGGAAAAAAATCAAAATATTTAGATGAAAAGTTACAGCAGTGTGCAGCTCCAAGACAAAATATTTCCTGGAGGCATTAATTTTAAATTTATATTCAAATCTCTTACTTAAAAAGAAAGGGAAATTAAATGCAGTGTGTGTCTGTAGTAGAGGCTAGGAGAAGTATCACCAACTTTTTGAAATTCCTAGATAGAGCGTGTAAAAGAAAGATTTGTTCACAGTAAGAAAGGTGAACAGTTTAGATGTTACAAAATATCTTACTCTTCAAAATCCTTGACTTCTTCTATAACTATGCATGGATTTTTTTTTTTTGTTGCTTTGTTAATATTTTAAAGATGTGTAAGTTATGGCTTAACAGTTCTTAAAGAGCTCTGATTTTCTAAAGGCTAAGAACAAAATGTTTCCACATCTTTGGAAAATAAGAGAGGAACCAAAGAGAAAGAAACTATCAAAAATTAGGTACGTGACTTTTGTTATTTTAAATCAGTTTCTTGAGGTCAAACAAGGAGAGAATAATGTCAAACTAGAATCTGTGACGAAGCAGACAAAGGGTTTGAGCAACAAGAAGAAATGAAAGGATTTTCTTTTTTATATGAAAGAAACATAGATTTGTATTTTGACCTCAAGCACCAAGCTTGACTTGACTTTCTGTTTCTTTCTCAGCCTCAGGTTTTCTGTTTACAGCACAAATCTTATCTTGTGCAGAACGCAGTTCCTGCTCTCTAGGGAACTCCCAGCTGCAATCACTGCTGTAAAACGAGTGAGCAGATGGGAGCCCTCTCCTCTCCTCTGGTGTGTTGCCGACTCTGCAACTCTTCTTCCTGTCTCAAAGATTTACAAACTTAGCATTTCCAAGAGGTTTGGAGGTGCTCTGGATGTGCTGCAGCATACTTGTGCCATGGTCCCCATGGCATCATTTAGGCAGGACAAAGTGATTTATGTTGACCTCTCTAAACCCAGGATAACTGGAATTATAATTACTAATTAAATAGGGTAGTATATTCATGCTACCTGAAAAACTTATTTTCTGCTAAAGACTGGAAGAACTCTACAAATTAAAAAGTTTAATACGAAACAACCTCTTTTTCCTTTTAGGAAATGTGTCAGTTTGTAGCACAAAAGTCTGGGAAGGCAGAGTTATCTGAGACAGTAAAAGGTTGTGGGTTTTTTTTCCTTCCTTGCCTTCCTGCAACAACTAGAGATTGCTGTATCTCCCAGAAGAGGAACCTGATTGCTTCCTGTCAGATATAGCTCTGCACTGTAAATGTTGTGTTTTCAGCACACAAGATATCTTCCCTTTCACCCGTTTGCACAGGAGGCTTTCTACCCTGTGTGGGCTGGCATGCACACAAGGCTCAGGTGATAGCTAGAAGGCAAAGTATCTTTTGATTGTATCATCACTGCACTGTGGCTTTGACTTTTTGTAAGCTGGAAAGGACCACTGTCCTTGGAGGCATTTGACTCCATCCTTGTAGGCAAACCTCTGCTCCTTTGCTCCAGAGAGTCCTGCTGCTCTCAGTCATCTGCTTCCCCCATGTGAAGCCTGGCTCCATCCTCCCTGCCTGGGCTCTTGTGCCTCACTGGCACAGCCCAGGGCTGCCTGGGGAGGGCTGGGTCAGATTAGGTCAAATAGGACACAGACAGTAGAGCCTCTCCAGGCTCTGTCTGCCTGTGGCATGGGAATGAAGAGAGAACCTTGAGGCTGTGTGTGATGCCATGCTGCAACAGAGGGCTGGCATCTTTCACTGGCTTTAAAAGAAACTTAACACCAACTTTTTAACCATCTCTGCTTGGTTTGGTGTGATACAGAATAGTCAAGACTTCTCTGTTCAGATTTAAATACCCAGATATCAGTGCACTGCTTTACCATCAGCCCATGTGTGTTGTGTGAGTTTTTCTTCATCATCTTAAAACCCCCCTTGCTTTTTTTCCTTAAAAAAAAACCCTTTAAATTTTTGGGAATGGTTTGGAAATATCTTGGCAGGGAAGGAGGGTATTTAGCCTTGCAAGCCAAATGATTCAGCCTATTTTGAATCATCTGAGTGATGGGAAATAGTTCTTTCTCTCACAGAACCTTCTTGCATGCCACCACCTTCCCCAAACACCCACACTCCACCTGTTTGGGAGGCATTCGCTGTCCTGCTGCTGCCACTGGAAGGACTAAAATTGGGTAGCATCCCTCTTCTTGAAGAGGACTTTTGGTGTGCTGTTAATGGACCCTTTTTTAATTTCTTCTCCCACTCCCTAGGAGTTTCTCTAAATTCAGAGCAATTTGTAGAGCAAAATTCCTATCTCCCTTAGTGGCCTGGCTGTGATCCTTTGGATGCAGGCATGCCAGAGGCTCTGCAGGGACTTGGCTGGAACAGTGACTGCAGGTTTCTGGGCATCATGGGGGATTCCTGCAGTATTTCACTCCTTATGAGTGCACTAATTTGTCTGGATGCTTAGAAGATGTATTTGGGTAGGTTTAGGGTTTGAGTTTGGTTTTTTTGTAAAAGGAGATTCTTTTACCACATTGAGTAAATTAATACAGAAAAAATTACTTAATAGCCAGCATCAATGAGAGGTTTATTACTTTTGTCTTTTCTCTAGGGAAAGTCATGATGAGCTTTTTGGCTCAGGCTGCTCCTGTGCCTGTCTCTTTGTTCTCTTCATTTGGATGGCACTTGTAGCACCAAGGTCATCTTGAGATTTTAAGTGCTGCTACAATTCCAATACATAATTACTGGATGTAGCTTTGCTGGTGTATTGCTCTACACTTAAGGATTTATTCAAAGTGTAAATAAACCCTCAGAGAATCAGGGAATTGTTTAGGTTGGAAAAGGTCTCTGAGATCACTGAGTTCAACTGACAAACCAGCACCACTGTGTTCACCACTAAACCACATCCATGAATGTCACATCCACAAGCCTTTTGAATATTTCTAGGCATGGAGATTATACCACTTCCCTGGGCAGCTTGTTCCAATGCCTGACTGCCCTTTCAGTGAAAAAATCTTTACTAATATCCACCTGAACCTCCCCTGGACCAACTTCAGGCCATTTCTTCTTGTCCTGTCTCTTATCTTGGGAGAAGAGACTGATCCCCACCTCACTACAACCTCCTGAGGAGTTGTAGAGAGCAATAATGTTCCCCCTGAGCCTCCTTTTGTCCTTACCCTTCATGATGAGCCCCAGAGAACCCCCTGTTAACTTGCTTGCCCTTTTCAATTCTTCAAATAATAAGAAGATCAAGAGCTGAAGTGCAGATTTGCAACAGGATGACTTGTCCAGTTGGGGTTTACAGTCACACACTGGGGATGGTGCTGTTGGGACCACGAGTCTGCTGGATGCAGGCATTCCCTCCCACATGATGTACTGAAAGCTGTACTGAAGTGGCATCATCAAAACCAACTGCTGTGAACGTGGCAGTGCTTCCTTCTGGTCCCAGCTTCATGGAGAGGGAAGTTGGAGTGACTGCAGGTGTCTTTGGAACTCTTCCCTGGTGCTCTGTTAGTGCAGTGTGAGCCCAACCTGTTCTGCGTGAGGAGATCCAATCAGGGGAGGGCTGGGTCAGCAGAAGGATGAACTCTTGAAAAAAAATCTCGAGTAAATATAACAGGTCCCCTATATAGAACACTAATGACTGTTTTCCTCAGGTTATAGTAGGACAAGGATGTAAACAATAGATTTTTTTTTTAAATGGGATTAGGCTTTGTTTATCAAGGCATAAGGAGAAACAATTACATGTACCATGTAGATAGCAGCACAGCAAATGCAGGAGGAAGCTTGCATCAAACTGCCAGAGGAGCTGCTGTTATGGCCAAAGTTTGAGTCTATGAGCTGCAGGAAGTAAAAAAAGAAATAACAAAACCCCCATTTTTTTTTTACAGTCATTCATGTGTTGAGCATCTAATTCTGCAGTCTGAAATCTAATAAGCTCTAATGGCGCAGATACTGCTTCAGTGACATTGTGCAGAAGCCTTGTCTCTTGTGGGTAGTCTCTCTTTGCTAGTGACCTGCTTAATAATTTAAAATAGAACAGGTCTAAAAACTTCCCTTTTTGTAGGACTTCATTGGCAGACCTCACTGTAGGAGATCCTGCTAGATCCAAACTTTACAACTGTCGATGCACCACCCGCTCTTCCAGATGAGAAGAATATGTCTAGACTCTCTTCAGGCTATTTTCTTTCCTTTATTCTTGAGCAGATGTGTTGGGTGTTTATGGTGAGATGAACAGAAAGTCAGTGTGGATAAAAGGTAGAACAATGAGTGAGGAACAGGTCTTTGCCTGATGCAGGTAAGTAAATCTGCAGGACTGATAAGTCTTTTGCATGCTTCTCTGAAGAGAAAGATGAGTAAAATTAAAGTATTGGAGAAATCTGCTCATACATTTGCAGAGGGGGTGTGTGCATAGGTCTCAAATAGCTGTTTGTTCTTGGAGTGCTGGTTGGGTGTGGAAAGTTCCCTGTTTTCATTGCCTTCTCCCTCTTCACACCACCATTATTTTGCCTGTGTTCCAGTCCCACGCGTCCATGATTAAAAGAGGAAATGAGGTGCTCACTCTCAGCAAGCATAGAAGGGTAGGATTATTCCTCCTACTTACTGTGTAGAAGACAAATGTGTTGCGGCTGAATCACTCTTTGTGGGCACCATCAGGATCCCTGAAAAAGTATGGCTCCTCTTTCTGCCAAGATATGGCAGCAGGAGAGAAAACAGCACCATCCTCTCCTTACATCTTAACTTTCACTGTAGAAAATAGAGCTGACTTTTTTTCCTCAGAGCAATTTTAGTTCCTTCAGAGCCTGTGCTGTGTTGTCAGCACCTTACATGCAGAGGAGACAGCCAGCTGCTTGCCTTCTGCTCTTGATACCATGTGAAGGGCTTTTGAAGGGGCCCTACACATCATTGCAGCAGCTGGATTGTGCAGAAGTTGGGATCTCTCACTCCTGTCCCTCTGGAGCAGAGCAGCAACGAGATCTTCTGCGGAATTCACCATGCTGCAGGAGCTTGTAACTGTGGGGGAAAGCTGCCATGAAGCAATCCCCTTCTTGTATTGTCTCAGTTTTATTTTGTGCTAAAAAAAGCAAGCCAGGTAGTTCATTTAAAGACAAGATGCCCAACCCCTCAGCATAAACTTCATAGGCAAAGTCACAGTCTGCCATAGCAACATGATCTGCATTGATTCTCCATCACAGTTCTGGACCCTTCTCACCTGCATGGTCATTCAAGTGCCTGTGCCCCTCTCACCCTCTATTCCTTAAATTTGAGATTGGTGCTTGTTCTTTCTGGTGTGTCAGCTGCCAGTCTACTCCTGTTTGAAGCAGTTGCTTGGGCAGTGGCACCAGCTGGAATCCTGAGTGCATTTGTTATTTTTCCCAGAAGGCTTAACTTCCAGAAACACTCTTGCATGGGACTGGCAGGGCCTGGGAGAAAATGGGCATCAATGTAATCTAAATGCTTGCAGTATAGCATTTTTTATTACTCTGTTGCAGTGGTAAAAGCCCCATTTGGCTCTAAGGTTTGCTCATCAGACCATATCACATTATGTTTGCTTTTCTGTATGGACAAAAATCCCCATCACAAACAATATACTGCTACTTAATACCCAGCTAATAAATAAAAATCAAATGCTTGCTCCAAAACTCAGTGTTTGGTTGATTATAATTTGCTATTGTCAGTAGTCTCATAAATCTGATCTCTTTAATGGGATCACTTGATATTTTTTAGATGGGTCCCTAGACTATATCTGCTTCTAATCACACACGGCAAGAGTTCAGAGCCTGATGCTGAGATCCAGTTTTCCATAATATACTCAGACTTGCCCTCAGCTCAGGGTGAATGCATGGCTCTGAATACCAAATGAGACAAAAATGGTCTGGGATCTTTCTTTTTGGAATAAAATCAATCTGTTGGTTTCAGAATCTATGCTGGCTTCATAAAGCCACAGTGCTTTATTAATTTTTCACACTTTATTTTTGGCTGTATGGATTCTTTCATGGGGAACAAGATTGACAGGGAGTGAAAAGATTAATGAGGGGAAGACAGAAAGTCACCTCTGTGAATGGAGCACCCAGAGCAGCAGAAAGGTTGAATAGCTTTAGTCATAATGATAGCTGAAGCCTAGTGAATCAGGAATAGTACTACACAATCCCAAAACTGCTTTTCATCTAGAGCAGTTGAAACTTGCCAGTGGTTCAGTTAGAGGAAAAAAATGAAGTAAAGTTTATTTTAATAAACAGAAGTAATTTTTTTCTTTCTTCTCTCCTCCCCTCCATCTTGTGATTTCACCTGTTCCTGTGTTGTTCCTTGCTTGTTATTACTTCCCAGACAAAGGTGAATATTTTCCTCTGTGTCTTGATGCCCAAGCTTGCCCTTAACACCTTCATACCCAAGTCATTCTCTTAGAATGGTTTTCATAAAGTTTTAGGCAATTGAAAAACAGTCATTGGAAGGAAGTTGCAGGAGCTGTTCTTTCCTTGCAGATATCTCTCTGGGGCTGCTGTCTTCTTTAATACTCCGGGAGTCAGATTGTCTTGTTGCTACATTTCTGAAGCAACATTTTCTGAAGACAACCTTTTCTACTCCCTCTCAAATGTATAGATTTGTCTCTGTGCGTGGGCAAAGGCAGCAAATAGTATAACAATATGTATTTTATGTGTAGAAGTGTTTGTGCTGGCACCAATTTGTTCCTTGGAAGTAGGTTGGCAGTAAGTTGGACCTGTATAACCAAGAGGGTTTGGCTCCCACTGTGTTTAAAGTATGAAGAGCTGCAGCAACAGGAAACACTACATCTTCTTACTTAGAATCTTTTTTGCGAGATTATATTTAATATTTCTTCAACAGTACAATAAATGTAAGCACACTTAAGAACTAAAGCTCCTATTCTTGTGCCTTTTAAAAAAAAGTTGATTTCAAGGGTTGTGATGTTCAAAAGTGCTCCTTTTCACTGCTCTAACATGTAACTGGTGCTTTGAACAATTGTGTGGTAAAGTTTTGAGGTATGTGCACCTGCTTGTACCCTGAGCTTCTCTCTTCAGGTGTTTTAAGGCAAAGGTATGATAAGTGAGTTTATTGCCATGTCCCATTAGCATGTCACAGATTTATAGATAACTAGAAAAAAACTCCATGAGAATCTGAAGAAACACACTTCCAGTTTGGGTCCTGGTTTTAGTATCCTTATAGTGGATGAGCAGTTAAGGACTTTAATGAGACACCAGAGAGCAAGGGCAGCCCATAGAAAATAATTAAACTTCCTCTCAAGTCTGAGTACTACAAGCAGCCCAAAAGGCACTGCCAGGTTCTTGCCCTCTAATAACATGTAGTTCATGTTTTAAAGAGTGGAATCTGTCATATTCCAAGTTTACCAGGAGGAAAAACCCTACAGGCTTTGCTCTATGAAAAAATGGCTTAGGACTTGGTATGTGATTGCTTAAAATACCAGGAGGTGGGGAGACCTTTCATGCTTTTATTTTTCCCTGTTACTCTATCTACTTGTTTGCTTGTAGGTGTGTGGAAGCCCTTTATATTTACTTCCGTGCTGAACGAGTTGAAGAGCCCTATGTCAGCATCACAAAGAAGAGGCAGATGCCCAAGGATGGGCATTCAGAAGAAATTGAGAAGGAAGTGGGGCAGGCTGAAGGCAAGCTGCGCACACACAGGTCTGCGTTCAGCAGGGCCTCTGTGATCCAGGCGTTCCTCGGCTCAGCGCCCCAGCTCACGCTCCAGCTCTACATCTCTGTCCTGCAGCAGGAGGTCACGGTTGCCAGAAGTAGGTGGAGCTCTTGTTATGACCTTTTTGGTGTCTGGCTGGGAGGGCAGTCAGTTATAGCTGCCCTGCACAAGAACCAAGCATTCGGCAATGGGTTTCATCTCCCTAATAGCTTTTGATGGTGATGCTGTTTTCAAGTTTATATAGTTATGGTTTAGATCTATGACACTTTCTGTAGCACACTTGGGTTGCTATAAAAGCACTGATTTGATAAAGTGGCCATTATGATATGGGAAGGAGGCAGCTGGAGGGACCACACTGTCTTCATGGAGAAGAAAAGAAATTACTTTCGTTCAGTTTTGGGTTTTGAGCAAAACTTTCTGGAAAATTCTTTGGGGTACACTGCAGAGCATGTTTTGTCATGCTGCCTTAGGGAAGGTGTAGTTTCAGGAATGCAGTTTTAAATATGAACTGTCTTTACATGTCCAGACTCTGATTCTGGAATCAAAAGGCAGGACTCAGTAAGCTGCTATGCAACCATGGTCATCTCATCTCTGGACCCAAGCTGTTACGCCTTCACCAAGTGGAGCTGGACATCATGGACATCATGGACTTAGCAGGACACATCTCCCTTACTGTGGAATTCTGCATCTTACTTCCATGATGTGCTCTTGATTTTCTGGCTCACTGCTAAATGGAGAACCATCTCTAGCTGGTCATGGGACAAACAGCTTTTCAGTGTAAGAAAGGACTTTGGCATCTGTGTGGACTTGAAGGTGCATTTCCACTGAAACACTAAATAGCTCTTGTTGTAGCTTTAAGGCCCTGAGAGGCTCTTCACCAGCTTCACAGCTAGAGAGGCTGAGGCTACATTAACAAGTTAATAATTGAATTAAAGTAAAATATAATAGTAATAGTAGTAGTAGTAATGAAGGGTGAGAGGGGCAGAGGGAGAGAGAGGGAGAAGAATAAAGCCCAAGAAAGACAAATGCTGCACAAACCATCCCCCAGCACAAATCAGCCCCTCCCAAACAAGTCTTCCCAGTTCATACACTGAGCATGATACCAATGGTATGGAATATCCCTCTGGATAGTTTGGATCATCTGTTCTGGCTGTGCTTCTTCACAGCTTCTTGTGTACTTCTTCACTGGCAGAGCATGGGAAACTGAAAAGTCCTTGACTTAAAGCACTGGTGAGCAACAACTAAAACAAGTGTATTATCAACATTATGCTCATACTGAATCCAAACTCAGCATTGTATCAGCTACTACTACAAAAAAAAAAAAAAAAATTAACACTCCCCCAGCCAAAACCAGCATATCGTAGCAGTAGTTTCTTGGAAGACATTACTCCTTTCAGTTCCTGAGTTCTTCATATCTGAGGTAGGTCCTTCAAATAACCATGGCATTTGTGATGTGGGATTGGGACAATGTGATTGAATCCTTTGCTGAATGGTGGAGCTAACAAAATCTCCAGTCCCTTTGCTGTAGATGGCATTTACTTGAGAAAGGCGTTTACTTTTTATTGTCTTTCTTTTATTACTAGTTTTGACCTTACTGGTCATGATTTTCAAAGAGAAGTCCTGTGTTCCAGATGATCAGAGAATTGCATATTTAATAATCATTGGTAATGCTTTATTGCTTCTAGCTTTTTCAGTCACTGCTAAGTTGTAATCACAAACTGGTAAGTGACATTCCCTGAGTGAAATGACCGGAGATAAGCTGGCTCAGCAGAGAGTTTGGTGAACCCACTTGCAAACACAGCAGTTATTTCATGCTTCCCAGGAGTATCTCCATACAGATGTTATTCTAAAATACAGAAATTAAAAAAAAAAAAAAATAGGAACAGTGTCAATGTCTGTTGGAGCTCGCTCATCAAAAAAAAAAGAGTCCTAACCATATTCTCTTGTGTGTATCATAGCTGCTGATATACTGAAATTTCAGCAGTCTCTCTATCCAGCCAGCCCAGTTCTCATTCCACACTTCAGATGTCCTCAGCCTCTCTGTTCTTTGAAATCTGAGCCCTCCAAATTTCAGGCTCTCTTCCATTTGCATCTGTTGTAATTATCACTGCTTTGTATTTTGATTTCCACATTTTGTCTTGTCTTCTCATCAGTCTGTTATTTTTCTGGATTCCTATGTACCCTGTCATTCTGGGTAAGTTCTGCTTTTTCAGGAGCAATGAGGTTGGTATCACCTGAGAACCTGAAGCTGTTTACCATCATAGTGGAGGCATGGCTTCTCCCTTTCAAATCTGTTTGAAAGTTCTTATTTTTTCCAGTGCTGGCTTGAGCACTTCTGAAAAGAGCATGCATCCTTGCCTAGCCCTTTGTCAGCCAGAGCAATACTGCATATTTCTTGTGTATTTCGTGACATTCATTAATTTCTCTGGATGTTTTCTTCTGGATTATTTGGTGTCTTGCCAGTGGCTGGCATTCTTCAAAACTGTCATTTCACAGTCTGCCCAGAATGTAAGATCAAGACAACCAGAGAGCTGCAAGAGCAGGACCAACTCTTGAGGTTTGTGATGAGTGACATAAAACTTTGGTGACTGTTTATCATCAGAGAAATCTATTATCAGAGAAGTCTAAAAATGTTGGATGTAATACAACATTGGAAATCCACATGTGTTAGCCTAATCTGAGTCCTAGTTTTATTTTGTATACATGTAACTATAGTATCTATAATAGATTTCAGTCGTACTTGTGAGGTAGCTCATCTAGAGCAGAAATCACTGTCAGCAATTTCTGAAGTGGGAAGGACCAGGTCTTGAAAGGACTTTGGATGTAATAACAAAACACAACAAAGTAAATCAGTGCCTCCCTGGATGACTCTGTGACTGTCCACCTCTGATTTGTAAGAAAAATCTTCTCCCTTCCCTCATTTGGGAGGAGGAAGGAAGAAGAGAAATGCCACCTTTATAAGGACTGTTAGAGGATTTGGAACTGTTCTAGGGGAAGATACTTTGCCTTTTAAATTTACATTTCTTTTTCTGCTCAGGATGAGTAAAAGCAACAGTTTCACTTTGTCATACTTCCCTTTGTGGTTGCTTCAAAGCATTTTTCTCACAGAGTTAAAAATTATCTTTGAACTGAAGGTTTGGTGGCAATAATGAGCTTTTAGGAAAGGAGTAGGACTGGACTAGTGTATTGAACCAGAGCCAGCATGACCTATTTTCTATCAATGCAGAAATGTCTCCTTTGAAAGCTCAAGTTCATAAGATAAGTTTGATATTAATATAGATTCCCTGAAGTGAAATTGGGGAATAAGATCAATGTTTCAGCTTGTCAAAGCAGAAAGCAAGCAGAGTTCCAGCACAGTAGCATTCAGTCCCTGGTGGGTACATCTTTGTGTTCCATTAACTTTGACAATATCCACTTGCTTCATTAGCTGCTGGAATTTATGTTCTTTCACAGCTCAAAACTACAGGAAAGATTTTGTTAAAAGCCATAGGACATCAAGCAATATTCTTGACTGAACTCACCTGCTCTTCTGCTTTCAGCTGATGTTTTTCCAAGACATAACATTTTAAATGCCCAGCTCTAGGTACATTTTGCACATAGGTTTATTGCCACATGCTTATTTTAATAAATTATTCAGGATGAATTATTCAGTGCTGTAAGAAAGTTGTTTAAAAGCTACTGACTACCTACTAACAATTTCAATATTAACATTTTCAGGCAATATATGCACCACCAAACTGGCATGTGCAAAATTACCATATAAAATGATAAATGCTTTTCACCTTAATGAGTGCCTTGGAAAATTAGATATAATGACTTAATTATTTTCCAAAATAATTCAGATGTGTTTGTGGATCATAAAGGAAAAGAGATTAGCTGACATGATAGAGAAAATTGTCTTAGAAAGTTGTTAGAGAACTTAAAATACACTTGTTTCTTCCAAAGGATTGCGTAGAAGTTAGTGACTTATAATTAAGAAAAAAGCCCAAGCCCTGATAATTTTGGCCATATAGCTATAGCCAAACAGGGAATCCAGTTTATTTGTAGGATATTGGCAGACAAACTAATTGAAGGCTGCAGAAAACACTGGTTGCTAACCATTGCAAATGTAATTGACATAATTAAGAATTCCCAACTCTGATTTTTTTATCTGATCCAATATCAGCTATTCAGCATCTTGGTAAAAATTGTGAATAAATATTTATATAATTGTGTATGCAAACACTAAAAAACCTATGGGCAGTTAGCTCTTTGTTTATTCTCTGTGTCCAGTATTCAAGTACATTTGTACCTTCATATGGCAGGATAGGATTCCCTCCTGTAGTGCCAAGTAACATTGGGTCTCTGCCTTCACTTTCTGCAGAATTTAAATGTGAAACCTTCTTTTCAGGGATTCTGGGTAGATGGGAGATACTGAATATTGATCTGAATTTAAAGACTTAAATCTTTAATAGGAGTATTTTTTTTAAATGCATGGTACAGATGAGTGTATAAAGAAAACTGATGTATAGGAAACTACAGTGCAGGCAGGTGAGTAAATATCTCTCTACACAGTCAGAGACAATGTGGACAGTGCTGGGTTTAAATTTCTGCAGCTTTCAATTTTGAGCTGTATCACATACCTTTTTTTGTGATTTGCTTTGACACAGAACTTCACAACCACCAAGTTATCTGCATGTCCAAGTTACTCCAAAGTTTCAGCTTCTATTTTGCAGTTTTTCATCTGTATGGAAAGGGAGTAGCACCCCATGCCTTGTGGAGTACTGCAGGAGTCTGGGAGCAAGTTGGATACTCTTATGACTGAGCTGTGAAATTACCAAGGACAGCCTGTGCATGAACAGCCCTCAGCAGGGGGAGGAGGGAGAGGCACTTATGACTGCTAAGTGCCTTCTTTTTCTTGGTGGCTACTTGAATAAGTATCAAAGGGAGACTAAAATATGAAGTAGGATTAGAGTAATGTGCTGGCTTTGCCTGGGGTAGAGTTAATTTTCTTCGCACAGGTATAGGCTGGGAATGGCTCCTGTGGCCTTACACCCTGATGGGAATCCCCAGGAGTGCAGTGATGATGACTGCACCTGCTCTCCCCTGATGCAATGTCTGCTGCTAAGCTGAAGGTCCTGATTTGTCTTCTGTCTTTGCAGGTATTTTCATGGTGCTGTCTCTCCTGTCGATTGTTTACGGCGCCTTACGCTGCAACATCCTGGCCATTAAGATAAAGTACGACGATTACGATATCCGAGTGAAACCCGCTGCCTACCTCTGCATATTCATGTGGAGGAGCTTTGAGATCGCCACGCGCGTCACGGTGCTGGTGCTTTTCGGCTCGGTCGTTCGCATCTGGGTTTTCCTCATCGTGCTGCTGAACTTCTTAGGTTTCTTCTTCTACCCGTGGGTTCTCTTCTGGCTTAGCAAGTCGCCATTTCCTGAGAACATAGAGAAGGAGTTGAGCCGGGTGGGCACTACCATCGTGCTGTGCCTTCTCACGTTCCTGTACGCTGGCATTAACATGTTCTGCTGGTCGGCAGCGCAGGTGGAGCTCAGCGACCCTGACTTGATCAGCAAATCCCAGAACTGGTACCAGATGACCGTGTACTACATTGTGAGGCTGATGGAGAACGCCTTCCTCCTGCTGATGTGGTACATCTACAGAACAGACTTCTACCTCTATGTCTGCGCCCCAATGTTGTTCCTGCAGCTCCTCATAGGTTACTGCATGGGCATCTTCTTCATGTTGGTGTTCTACCAGTTCTGCCACCCTTGCAAAAAGCTTTTCTCCTCCAGCATTACTGAAGCTTTGCTGTCCTGTTTCAAGATCCTCTACTTTATTTGCCAGCATCACAAATCCACTCTACTGAAAGGCAAGGTGGCGATGAAATCTGAAAATACTGATGAAGCACGGGGCAGCAGCAAGACAATAGATTCTCAAAACAGGAGTGTTCATCAAAGTGTTTCTTCCAATGCCTAGTACAACTGGAAGCAAGTAGGTGCCTTTGGAAGGTGGCAGATCACCTGCTGGGAACATTGTGTATCTTAGACATTGTGTCTTGTGGGTAGGATTTCTTTCTTGCAGGTGTAGCACTGCATGATGGCTGACATGCCTGTTTTTGTGGAGAACAGTATATTTGTGTCTGTGTGTGTTTGTGTACAGAGAGCAATTGTTGTTTGTGGATTTCAATTTCAGAGCCTTTTTGCACATAGGTTTATTGTCACATGCTTATTTTAGGTCATTATCAGAGACATCATTCAGAAACTGTCCTGATGCTCATCTTACTCAGGAAGTCTGAGGATGGAAGGCAATGAATTTTATTTCAGATAGGATGTCCTCTGGCATGCCACCCTAGCACGGAAACAGAGCTTAGACCTGGACTATGCATGGACTGTAGCTGTGGCCTGCTTTGATCAAACTGTAGACTATTTTACACTCTAATCAGTGTAATAAGATAATACTCATCTCAGTGGTAGAAGAATTGGACTTGCACAATGCACTGTAGCCTGGGTTGCCATGAAACAGCCAATTAGCCAGCACTGGCACGGAAATGTGACTGTTACTGAGGATGGACAGAGGGGCTATTGGCTTTGCACTGTTTCACCCTTTATGTTTACTTCTTGTTAGTAAGGGAATTAAATTTAACACATTAATTGTGATGTTCTGGAATAGCTCATTTTTCTTTCATTACCGTTTCTTTAATACTTTATGATGTGCTGGTGTCAGAGTGGTGTTCACTTTCTGTAAATATCTAGAGGCTGGGCAGACAGTGTGTGCCAGTCCCGTAGGTGCTCTCCAGTGCACATCTCCGGGAAGTGACTCACCCCATCTCCAAATGCAGGTGATATGAATCACTCTCTGGGGACCTGTTACTCAGTGTTAACCAGATGCCTTCACGATTAGTTCTGACTATCCATCTTCCTTTTAGATGGCTGAATTTAGAGAGATGAGCACTACCCTGGTTGTCAGGGTTTGGCAGTGCATCAAGCAGGCAGCTCATTGACTTTTTGTACTGGGATAGAAGATGCTGATTCCTTCTCTTTGAGCTGTGATTTGTTTTGATTAGTTTAATATCATTAATTCAAAACCCTCTGACTTCTTTACCTCAGAAGCATTACAAGCCTGAAGTCTGAGAGAGAAAATGGAAGTCATTGACTTATTGTTGTCAGCAGTACATCACCACAAATAAAAGTGTTTCAGCATTTTGCAAGTTTCTGAGAAAGCTTCAGCAGATGAACACACAAGAATTTAGTAAAAATACAAAAACCCATATGTATTTTCACAAATTAAGTGAAAGCTTTTTGCACTTTGTTTGCTTAGCACCTTACTAACATTTCTTTTGAGTGTTACACATTATGGCTGCTCATGGAAACAAATAATTGATGACCCAAAGTATCTCCCAGTGTCTGAAGCTTAGCCTCCATTCTGTCATCGTGCAGGATGTGAAGCTCTTAATAGGGATGGCATCATCATAATTGTTTTAGAAGTGTCTCAAACTCAGGTCTGGGGTCATTTATAATGAAATATGTTACCTGCAGTGCTGCAGACATAACCTGCTTTTATTTTTTTCTTTACTAAAATGTAAATGAATGTCTTCATATTTCATGTTTTCATTTTGCATAATATGTGTCTGTGTGTGGTATGTATATGGAGATGTTATTAAATTATTGGGGGGTGGTAATGGGATTTTTGGCCTGATTTTGCCATGGAAATGTGCCTCGTATCTGGGGAAGACACCAAACACCTCCATTCTAATTTCTCTGAGGAGAATAGAATAATGAAGTGACTCTTGGAAGACACAACTGTATTTCTCTGTACCTATGTATGTAAAAGTACAGTATAGCATTTTCCTGTACTTTTCTAGATGTAAAAGGCTATTGCTTTTTCTTTTACAGTAGAGAGTGAAAGGAGCAAGGGAGAATGTAACCCTTTCTTCCAGACCTCTGGTGTTCAGCCCACAGACTCAAATTTTCTGATGCTCTTAGCCAAAACTGCGTATGTCTTTATAGCTGGACACTCATCAAGATCAATAATCAGGGAATTACAGTGACTGCCTATCTACAGATGTACCCAGGTCTGAAATGTTAGTCTTTGGGGGAAAATTTAAAAAGTAACTTTAAATATATAGGAGTAGTTAATATCTAAAGAGAGGGCACAAAGCAAACTTTACACTGTCAGTGGTGGTGCAGTTGTGATTGTGCCATTTGGAAACAGTGAAACACAAACCTCAGCCAGGTTGGTGCTACTGTGAAATGTTGAGGTCAAATATAGGAGACTTATAAGCCAGGAGCTCAGAATGAATACACAGTGAGTACCATTAAACCTCACAGACTACTGTATATGCATATTTACAGTGTGTGCCATATTACTTCTTTTTATACCAGTCTCCTCAAGTGCATGCATAGGAAGCTGAATATTTAAATCACTGTAAGGAGAGGGGAAAAAACCCCCTCATTTATATGTGTTCTATGACTGTCCTATGGTTTTGCCTTAGTTGTGCAGAATAACCAAACACAGTTCAAACACTCCACCAGCACGAGGGGCTGTTGCCTGTGCAGTGCCTGGTGTCACCATGGCCCGGGTGGAGCCCAGCCGGC
This sequence comes from Pycnonotus jocosus, assembly GCA_013400435.1. NCBI lineage: Eukaryota > Metazoa > Chordata > Aves > Passeriformes > Pycnonotidae > Pycnonotus > Pycnonotus jocosus. The sequence continues at coordinate 128,651 of VWYP01034967.1, forward strand.
TGCTCTGAGGGCTTTATCCACGGTGCTGCCACTGCTGGGAGAGAGGGGCACGGGGGACTCATAGACACAACGATGCTGTGTTAGACCAGGGCTTTAAGGGAGCAGCTGGTTTTTCTGAAGTGTGCTGTAAAGCTGGGAGAGGCAGTTTTTCTCCAGATAATGACAGTCGAGGGTTTTGTTATCAGTGCACCCAATGGCTGCATGGAGAGGACAGTATGAGTACAAAGTCTGTCTGTGTATGAATGAGTGATCTCTTGCTGCAAGTTCACTGTGCTTTTACTCTCCTCTATGAATGTTAGAGTGGCCTGTGTGTTCCATGGAAGGGTTTAGGGCTACTGCTCAAAACTGTACGCTTTTGGGTAGTCTTGAGTCACACAAAGGATGGCTCAGGAAGGGTTATTTGTGTGTATAAGAGTATGCAAGGTCTGACACACGGGTTTTCTTTTATATTTGTAAAAAAACACAAATTAAAACGTTGAAACTATCCCTCAAGTTGTGTTGGTGTCAGTTCTTAGTGTGCTGCTTTCAAGAAATCCAAAGTAAAGGTAACAGCACACTGTCATCTGTCACCACACAGCAGCAGAAATGTTTTCAAGAAGACCTGACAGAAGAAATAATCTGTGACTGGTTTAGGAGCTCCTTACCCCCACACTTCCATTGCTGTTTAGCAGAACATTTTGTAAGAGGGGGGCAGTTTAAGAGACCAGTATTGTATGGAACAAGACTCGTATAGATTATTCATTGTCAGTGTGAGACTGTTTACTGGTTTACATTGAGAATTGGGAGGAAATTGTTACCTTATAAAGAATATTATAACTTCTTTTCGGCACACTTGTTTTACATTCATTTGAGTTTACCATATACTTATATATATAGTTATACATATACTTATACTTACCATCTATACTTATGCTTACTTATATACTTATGTACCATATAACCTGGGAGTATCCAGTAAAATCCAAGGACTCTTGTGGAGGGATAGGAATGCACAAAAACTTTGCAACACATGTAAGTGTTTCTAAATTTAAATAGATAAAATAGACACATATTTTAAATATAGGTGTAAATAGATACATTCAACAATTCAACAAGTTGTAATGTGTGTGCATCGCTTACATGAGCATTGAGAAAAGATTTTAGAAGTCCTGGTGGTGATTGATACTACTGTGTGCTAGTAAGAGCTGCACTCCCTACAACATAGAATTGGTGGATACTTGGGACTGCTAATCTGTAATTTTAATTTTAATTTTAAAAAAAATTCATTTACAAGAAGTTCCTGTTTCTTTTTCCCCATAGTAACTCATAGTATCTAGCCTAAAACAATGAACCATTTTCTATCACTTTTTACCTATTTGAAGGCATTATGTAGCAAGGAAAACAGGAGTTTGAACTCAGGTGTTTGCAAGCTAGACATCATAGTATTTATAATCTTGTATTTTAAAATGAAGTTGCGGTAAATGCCTCAACTCACTCGGAAATCATCACAGAAACATGAACATATAGTAATATGGCAGAGATGGTAAGTTTGATTTACCAGAGATAGAAGACTTGAAAAGTAAAATGTATGGATTATGGCATTTCCTACTGACCAAGAAAAAAAATTTATAATAAAATCGTCTTTGAGTCACCCCAAAATTAGACTCTGAATGAAAGGTAAGTTTCAAAATTACGGTATGAAAGCTTACTGAATCTCTGCCTTGAACGAACAACTTCATATCTTGGAAAAAAGAGGACATTTTTATACTTCATTATTATTATTATTATTATTATTATTACATGCATTTACAAGGAAAACTTCTTGCCTCTGAAATAAATTTTTATGGAAATGATGAATGTCTGTATTCAGGTATGAAAATTTTGCCTTTCAGGTGGGAAATTCAGATGTGAATGCATCTGTGTGTAAAAGCTTTTAATCACAGACTAGCATTAATGGGAAAACACACCTAAGCAGAGGATGGATGCTAATTTGCTGGATGTTGCTTACTGAGATCCTTCTGGAATAACATCCCAATTGTATCTCTTTTGGCCCTGAAGGTGAGACCTGATTGATCTAATGAACTAAAACCAGCCTGTCATAAATAGGGTATGTGCCTTCATGTTCATGATTGCTGAAATTCCTATTTTGACAGAGCACACAAAATGACAGCAGATAAATGTTAGATATTTTAACTTCTGAAATATCTTTCATCAGCTACTTGTTTCATCTGATTAATGTGCCCTGTCAGTACAGAGCTTTAATCAGCCACAGACACTTCCTGGAAAATGATCAGGAGCAGCTTTAGATGGAGGGTGATGCCAGAGGTAGTCAAGGTGAAGATTAATTCACATCTGCCTTCTAGAGCGGGAAGTGAATGTCAAAAACAATAGCACAGCACCTTACAGACGAGGTGCCAGCATTGGATTTTACTGTGTTCATGCATGGATTTGCAGTTCTTGCAGATGGAGTAAGTTCTGTGCTGGACTCAGCTGCAAACAGAAGAGAGATGCTTGTGAATGCTTCAGTTCTGCCATTGCTGGCTCTCACAGCACCAGTTACATTCTTCAGAATGTGTGTCCTGGCTACTGCTCCTCCCTCTCTGCTGCTTCATGGGGGTCATTTTAAATTGAAATCAAAAACAAGGCACCACGAAATGCTCGGCCAGATTTTTCAGGAGGGCTGCTCTTTTGGAGCCAAAGATTCCTGGCAATGAAAAGGGTTGAACTCATGGAATGCATCAATGCTTCATTGCCATTTTAAATATTTTAATAATGGTGGGCAGTGCAGTAACTCAAAAGCATCCAGGTGTCATTTAAAAAGTAATTTGAGGAGAAGTGGCATTTTCTAAAAGAAGTAGCTTCAACTTTGGAGCTACAAGAAAAGTAAGAGTCCTACAAAAAAGTCCTACAAAAACACAATAATTAGGTGTTTAAACTTTTTTTTTTTTTTGGTCCTGTTTATTGTGGTCTTCCCTGCCCTTCTTATTTTTTTAAGCAACAACAAGAAAAAAAAAACAGGAGAAAGAGAAATATTTTATGGAAAAAAATCACTGCAAATCTATGGAAATGTATGTGGCAACTCACAAACATGTTACATTGAGGGTAAGCCTAGATTTCTCCACTGATGCTCTTGGAGAGGCATAGTGAAAACCCCAGAAAGGAATCCAGGTACAGTGAGGCAGAAACTGTGAAGGTTGTCCTGATCTAGGACATAACATCATGTTAAAAAAATCAGTGTCTATCTTTTTTTGTTTGACTACTTTAATACCAGCAGTCTTAATTATATGTAGTACTATATGTATTTGTATATATGTAATACATGTAAATATAGATATATGTTATTTTGTGTATATTTTATGTATGATATGTATTATAGTACACACAATAGTCTGATTCTTCATCTGAGCACAAATAGGCAATTTCAATGTTAATGGTCAGAACAGAAATGTTACCACTGACATTTTATGTACAGTTTGCTTACACAATTCCACCTTCCTTATACATGGGAAGAAAAACAATGGACCATGCAATATGTCACGTAGATTTTTTAAAACATGTGTTGGCTGGATGGTTCCTGCTTTGATCTTGTTTTCTTCATCAGCTGACAAGATGTGATGTGCTGAAAAAACCTGTCTTTTTTCGCAGAAAGATAAAAGATAATTGATTGGAGAAACCTGGGACACTGCCTGTGCTAAGCCATAGTGATTTGGCTGTGTGGAGCAGAAATGAACCAAGCTTCCTCAGATTCAGAGGAAAGGGAAAGGGAAAACTTTGCAGGAGACAGGTTATCAGGTGGGAACAGGCATGGAATGTAATAAGTGAAAAATTACTTCTGCCTAGCCATGAAATATGGGCCTCAGCAAGGATGTTGGTGTTGTACTGTAAGGATTGATGGTAAGGCAAATTCAGGGAAGGCTGCAGTGTGCTGTAGCATTAACTCATCAGACAACTCAAATGCCAGTGACAGCTGACTCTTCACCATAATATACCATTAGCCCAAAATGCGATGGAAGCCCCCAGGGGCACCAAGCAGGAATCCATTAGCCATTATCTATCAATCACTTGCCCTGGATTGTCCTTTTACAGTCAAGGGCTTATGTGTTTAAGCTGTTATCTTAATAGTCCATACATCACTGTTCTTCCCAGGGCACAACAGCAAGTGAGCAGTTGTCGCTTCAAGCAAGGGGAAAAAAAACACTAGGGAAAGGGAAGTTTTACTAGTGGGAGTTCTAAAATTAAAAACAACAAACTGTTTATAGTCTTAAGTGTATCACTAATTCAAAAGAAGTTGTAGTGTAATAGAAAAATAAATGCAATTTTAGCATGTGTAGGAGTGTATTTGTATGGGGAGAAAAATGACTGATACAGGATTGGGGTATGGTTTGGCAGTCTCTCCCTGCCAGGTAGCAAAAGTCTCAGTGAGATGACATTGTGTCCCTTAATGCAAAAGAAAGTGCCGTAAGTCACTGTAATTAGCAGTCAACAGCTCTAATTTTGATCAAGGTGGACACAGCACCTCGAGCTTTGGCAGAAAACTGTGTGAGAGGATCTCTAGATCCAGCTGAGGAAGAAATGGGGTACCTCCAGCCTATCGCTGCTCCCACAAAAATCTGAGCAGTGAAAATAGCAGAATATGATTAAACCATCCAAACTTAAGAAGTCATAAATACAAGAAAGCAAATGAATAAATAATATTGTGGAAATTGTAGTCCCTAATCTAACTCACTTGTTGAAATTTTGTTTTCCATAGTGATTTCTCTGGAAGTGCTAAAAATGGGTGCCAGGAGGGAGGGGGCTGTGTGTATGAATGAACTGCTGTAAACAGTCTTGCAACAGGAGGCTTTAATAACTACTCATCCAGTGGTAATTCAGCCTGGAAGAAATTAATCTCAGTTCAAAGCCCAAGTTATGTGACACTTGTGTCTTCATTGAGTTTCCCAAAGAGATGGATGCATGGATGCTTCCAAACTTCTCTTGAGTGTAACTTAAGCCAGAAAGGGGTTTGTGAGATAGTCCCAGGCAAGTGTCGAAGTTATCATGGAAAATCCAGAAGAAAAAAAGCTTTATCAAGGCAAATGAGTGAAGGGAAACATATAACTCCAGCAACTGTGTGGTTGGAGCAGCATAATTCTATAATAAGAGGCAATTGAGGTATGATTTAGCATCATATAGGCTTCATGCTGAATCTCGGCTCAGGGATGAACTTTCTTTTAGTAATCTAGTTGAAGGATGATTTTAAAGCAAAAGCCTCTTCCTTGGTGCCATAATTTATTGTATCATGTGATCTTGGTTAGACGTGTCCATTAAACATGACATCATTCCTCAGTGTTTTCTCTACTGACATTACTGAAAATGAACATAAAGCCAAGGCTGTGTCTGTCAGGTGTCTGATTGTGGTCAGTCATCTGCTGACAGAGCTGGGTCACCCCCACACCTCCACACTGAGGACTGAGAGGGAGAAAAATCAGCAAAATAATTATGCATTGTATTTCACAAGATAAACTGCAGCACTGTAAACACCTGTAATGTTACCCCATGTTGCAGGGTTTGGGCACTGATGTGTTCACACCTTGGGGCTGTTCCTGGGCGTGAAGGGGGATACTGGAATGTTCCTGTGGATGTGGAGTTATAGTGATACCTGGGCATGAGCTACCACAGCACAGCTCTAGCAGGCTGGGAGGCACCTCCTTTATTTCTGGTTGTGGAATGGGCGTGCAAACGTGTGTCAGGAGCAATACAGCTTCAGCAGATCCTATGAGGAAGAACGGAAGTGAGCTAATGATCTCTGGAAGTCCTTTCCCAGACTGTGCTGGGAGCTGCTTGCAAGAAATGCGATTTGACAGCCCAGCGCTGAGAGAGAGAGGGAAAAGCAGGAAAGTGGTGTTGAGCAGGGATGCAGCAGGAAAGGAGACACGAGGGCAGGTGCATACAGAGGGAAGGTGCGGGGCGGACTGAGCAGGATCCCAGCTGCTTCCCCCGTAAGCCGTGCGGGGCCGGCGCTGCCAGCGGGTGGCACCGCGGGGCTGCTGAACCAGCGACCCGGGCGAGACGGGCACAGGAGACACTGCCGGCCCTCTTTCGAGATGTTTTCTTGAGCGGGAAATCGCTGGTGGAGTCCCTCTCTCCAGGCAGAGAAAAGTTACCCTGGACTGTCACTAGCACGTGTAAACGAGGTGGATCTGCAGCCTTGGGGAGAGAAGCCTCGCGTAGATGATGGTTGTGTTCCAGAGCCACATTAGCAAGTCACAAAGCTGGTACCCTGCCCAAAGTATGCCATCTGAGCTCCTTCTCCTTCAGTCCTATGAAAAGGCAGGTTAAGTTTTACCTCTGCCTTTATACGTGGGAGGTTATGCTGTTCCAGCTTTAGTCCAGCTCTTCCTGGAAACTACTGACTGCTAAATGAAATGAAATTTCTGTCTGTACTTAGGACATGTTGCTGGTGGTGTCTCTTCTTTCCAATAACGCAGCAGTGTGCAGCCATTCTGGCCCATTTTGTGGTGGTTCTGTTTGATTTCAAGCCAAGACTTCAAGCCAAGACTGGTGTGGCAAACAGCATTTGGATCAGACATGGATTTTTTTTAATACAGCACATGGGTCTCTCATGATGACTGCAAAAGCCAGTATGAGGAAGTACTGGAGCAGGGAATTGCATTGAGAGTTATAGTGTAAAGCCAGGACCGAGAAGGATCTGCCCATCCTTATCAGAGTCTCATCAACATGTTATTCCCTGGCTCATATCTATCCCCTTTTCTGCTCTCTCAGTTTGGAATCATTTATTTTGTAAAGGAAACAGAAAGAGCAGAAGTTTCAGATTGTGTCATTCCCTGGAGTGAAGGCAAGCACACAGAGTGACAGCCTCAGGCTGCGTGTGAAGAGTCCTTTCAGGGAAGACAGCTTGACAAGTCCCTTGTTTGCTTCTTCCTCTTTGGAATAGAATCAAGGGAGGGTTGGTAAACAGTGATTGCACAGCATTCAAAATAAAGACTTCAGGCTACAAAATTAAAAAAAAAAAAAAAAAGAAAAAGATTAATCAAGGTCTCTACTTGATTTTCCCCCTGCTGCATGAGAAGGAGGAGCTGATCTTTCACTCTGTTCTTCACATCACTTTCTCATTTGGGGTTTTTACTTGCAGAATTTTTCATTGTCCCTTTTAGGGACATATGTGAAATCCCTAGGCCTATTGCAAACACCTGGCATTAAATTTGTGCAGCAGTACACAGACCATTATTGCATAGACCAGGAGAGGAGCTAAATTAATTTCTTAGCAATGAGGTAAAATTACTGTGAGGAAAGGAAAAACCCTGAGACATGAATACTTTTGCAATACAGTCATGCTGCAAAAGGATCAGTGTTCACTGAGCTTTTCAGCACAAAGAAGGATCAAAAATGCTCTGTGTAATCAAGTAGCTTGGAAAAAAACTTATAAACGGAGTGAGATAGTGTTTAATTTTTTCCATACTTCAGTTTTACACTCCTACATAATTAATACACAGCTGACAACATTGTTTTTTCTTGTACAGGATACATTTTGCAAATTAGCACAAAGTATAAAACATGCAGGTTTTTTTGTAACAGCAAAAATATTTCATTCCTTTAAAAGGTGAAACAATCAGAATTAAATCGGGGTGATGCGTGGGTGGTTTTGGTACCTTTTCTACTCAAATTTGTCTCTTGCAACAGCAGGCAAAGTTTGCTGTGCTTGTCATGTCACTTGTGGAGTAAAAAAAACCCTCACAAACATCAGGGAGCACCAGAACTCACTGGCTGTGGAAGGGCTCAGCACCTTTGGCCTTTCTCTTGAGTTCAGGCAGTGAGATCAGCTACTGCATTTGGTAATTGCTAGGCCAAGGGCAGCTGAAATATACTCTGTTTCATTGGCTGTGTTCAGGCTGTCAAAAGGACCTCAGACTTTGTAACTGTTGTGACTGATCCAAGATCAGCCCCTTCTGGGTTTGTAGCCTGCCAGAAACCTCCTGAGCCCATAAATCCATGTTTTCTATGGTGCCTGAGGAGCTTCCAGACCAGGTAAAGCTGTTGAAGCTCAGAGCATCCTGGATACCTGCACTGACTCACCCCAGAGAAGGCACAAGTAACTTACCGAAGTAGATGGTGAAGAAAAAGGCAGTGAGAACACTGCCTTTCCTGGTGAGGGAGAGAAGGCTTGTCTTCTCTGCAAGAATGGATATCCATGAATCAGAACTGCCCCCCTCCTTTCCTTCCCTAGCCACTCCAACTGTTTAACTTCCAAAGGCTACCTCCATAAACAAAAATATGGACAGCAGACCCTCTCATGACATCCAGCATCCCTGGAAGTGTTACCCCATTCCTGAAAGCATCCAAGGTCAGGTTAGTTGAGGCCCTGAGCAACCTGAGTTAGTGGGTGTTCTCTCTGCCCATGGCAGGGGGTTGGAAGTAGATGGTCTTTAAAATTCATTCCAACACAACTATTCCATCATTCTGTACTTCTGTGATTCATTTGGGATGGCCATCAAAGGGGATTCTGCCAGACTCAAAACCATGAATAAAAAGCCTATCCAGTGACATATGTCCTCAGTTTTGGCCAGAATAAAGAGGAATTTTGGAAGGAATTTAGCCAGGTTTGAATGTACCAGAAAAAGTGGAATGTTAGATTACACTTTGAAGTTTCCATGGACAGTGACTTACTGGAAGAAAAATAGTACTAGTGATTATTTATCAGCAAAAATCAGCATGAACTACATCTCAGTCCTGAGGTGATTAAAAAGAGACAGGTCTGGGCAGAAGTAACTCTTCTGTGCTTTCTACATTGCACTTCAGCATTCAAAATTATATAAAGTGATGATACATTTTTTAGCAGAAAACCTGACCAGTTGTATAACTTATTTTATCCTTTATATCACAATGAAAAAGTCTATTTCAACAGTTTATGTGTATTTGAATTATGAAACATCATATGTGAAGATGGTAGAAACATATTTAAAACAGAACTGGGGTCATGATTAAATGGTTAACTTATTGCCCAAATGAATGAGAAAGGAAACAGGGTGCTGCAACCTTTTGCTCTCACTTCCTCATGAGAGAAGACGTAGAGTCTGTCCCAGAGAGAGAGGGGCTGTTGTGCACACACATCTCAGGCAGCCATGGGGAACTGGGTGGAGAATGAAGGACTGTCCATCTTCGTAGTTGTAAGTACAATTTCTATTGTGATTTGTGTCTAGTGAAAAGTTCTGCAGAAAGCTGTGCTAAGCAGTTCTCGCTGTGCCAGTGAAAGATGCACCTGATTATGCTGAAACTGGGGCAGGAAATGCGGGGAAATGCTTCAAGAGCATAATTTTTAAGGAGCTCTTTTCTATTTCAGTTGCTGTAGGCTTCATTGTTAACTGAGAAATGATCATGTATTAACTTTGCTTTGTTAGAAATACTTCAGTTAAGAAAAAACCCCCCAACTTTAAAACTCACTTAACTATGTGCACTTTAACAGAGAAAGCAATTAAAACAATCACCCTTTCTTGCCCTTTTATGAATAGAAGTAGGTGTAACTGAAAGTACAGAGTCTTGATGGTATAAAATATTTATTAATGTCAGATACAAGAATTTAGAGCAGAGATTCATGAATCCTTCATTAAGACAGCTAGTATTTGAATTTAATTTGTTGACAGCATGCATAGAGGGGCTGTGAAAGTAGATTAAACTAATTATGAGCAAGATTTAAAAGTATGGAAAATCTCAGTTGCATTTACAACTGCTAAAGAGTAAGCAGGGCAGTCCTCCTTGGAGAAAACTAAGTTTATATTCTAGTGTTTTTGTGGTTTTTTTGCTTCACAATGTGATACAAGGGCTAAAGATATACCTCTATATGTATATTATGTACATAGACATTCATATATTAAAACATATACAAAACCAAAATGTAAGAGCAGTTCAGGTATTGTGGCTACCTGTTGTTAGTAGATGTAAATATTGAGAGGAAGAAAAAGAAGGCATAGAATTTGCATATTTATGGTGACTGAAATGTGAGCATCTTTATCCCAAGAAATCTTTCTGCTTTATGAGCAATCTCATAAAGTACTTTTGTATGACCTTGTAATTTAGGAACAATCTCATAGCTGTGGCACTGCAATGCTTTGAAAGGGAGTGACTGTGTTTGCTGTCACCTTCAGTGACCTGAGGAAGTTGAAACTGCCAAGAGGTTAATTCTGGCTTTTTCTTTTTTTTTTACTCCCCACCAGAACTGAAATATTAAAAGAATTAAGTAAGAGGCTTTTATTTTGCTCAAATAAGGAATTTGGGTTTTGCACTTCCCTCAGTGTAATAGGGAAGGAAATTAATGCTGGAAACCTTATCTAAGTGTTCTGCTTTGGCCTCTACATCTTTACTGCACACTGAGCAGGCACAGGGTTTCCAGTGCTTGAAAGAAACAGGACAGACACAATTCCTACTGATGTACCTCAGCAAAACAGAAACATGCTTGCAGAGTGTGCCACTGTCACTTTTAATACATATCCTAAGCACTTAATCCAGAGATGAGCTTGGTGTTTTAATGAGGACTTGGGGATTTCCTATATACTGCCTTACCCTGATGGAAATCCCTTCATTTCCCAGTATTTATTTACATTTTAAAGATCTGAAATAATCTTAAGGTTTTTTACAGTGTTATTTGAGCCAAAGAACTAGCAAAACATATGGGCTAGGAGGGGCGAGGAACTGTAATGTCGCCTTTTCTGGGATTTCTCCCAGTTCTCAGACTTTCTCTCTGTTTTCATTCACCACTTAGTAAAACTGCTTAGACTGAGTGCAGTGATACATATTTGTTTCAATATGGGATGCGAAATCAGCCAACCAGCTCCAAGAGGGTGAATATCCAGACTCATTATGATCTTTTTTGCCACATGGACTTCTGGCTGCCCAAGAGTTAATAACATGTCCTTCCCTAAAAAAGCTGCACCTCAGGATGTGTAAGTGGGAGAAAATTCTGCAGTACAGCTACAAAGAAGCCTGGTTTTGAGTAACCTACATGCTACCAAAGGGCCTGTGTTAAATATTCCCTGCTGACTGATTTCAGACCCTCTTCTTGAATTCTATGTGTAATTTAGCCCATCTAAGTTTAGGTCTCAAGCTTCTTTGTCACAGCTTCCAAGTCTTCCTCTCACACAGGTTAATGTGCCTGTGGAACTGTTATTTGGAAGAGTCCCTAACATTCAATGGTGTTTGGAGATTTAACTGGACTCAGAATTAAACACTTGTAGTATGACAGTCCTGATACAACCAACCCTAAGCTCCTTGACCCCTGAAAATGTTTCAGTTGCACACTGCTGTATTTTGGTCTATTGCCACTCCTGTACCCTGTGTTCACACATCAGAGTCTACTTATACCAGGAAAGATTTGTATCATCCCTGCTGAAAACTTTATACCCTGCAGTACAGCTCTGTGCACAGAGAGGAGCACAGGGAAGTACCTGAGGGTTATCTGATCCGTGTAAATTCAGATGAATTATTTGTAACAACAAACCGTAAGCTTCCTGTTTAATTCTCTTTCAGCTTGTTTGGCTGGGCTTAAATGTCTTCCTCTTTTGGTGGTATTATCTTGTGTATGATGTCCCACCAAAATTCTTCTACACCAGAGTGCTCCTTGGCGTAAGTACAAAACATTCTTATTTTGGCACAGACAGAGCACCCAGCAGTTTTTGGATAGTTTTTGTTGATCTAAACTGGATCTAATGGCTGGAGCAGCAGACTCATGTAGAAGTCATGTGCAAGCAGATATCTGAATGCAGGCAGATGTCCAGTGCTTCTGAACAGAAAGCTGGTATACAAAATAGAAAAATCCTGTTCTAAAGATGCTTTCAGTTAACTATGATGCTCCTGGTAATTAAAGTAAGCATTAATTGTGGCTACTTTATAAAGCAAAAGATGAATAAAATACTGCTGTTGAACTGTTGTGTAGTCATTTCTCCTTGCAATTATTTTTCAGAGCATGAACAGTTTATAAAGGTGTTAGCTCTGAAAAGCAATCATCATTCTTATATTCATCAAGGATGTGCATGGTAATCAGGTAGTGAAGTGATCCTGGATCCTGAGCTAGTCCATGTAAATCAACTGGTTAATGCAGCATTGTGTCCTGCCACAAACTTGCTTCCAAAGCTACCACAGGTCATGACCAATTGACAGGGAAAATTAATTTGTTCACGTATTTTAAAACCCTGATCACTGACATGAAAATCAGCCTAAGCCTCAGATTACAGAACACAGCATTTTGCCAAAGGTTTGCAAAGCCATGGTTTAATTCTACAAAGCATGAAAACCCACTCTGCATACAGCTTCTGCTCTGTGGATCAAATCCTGTCCTTTGCAATCATGGTGCAGTTGCCTTTGAAGTCACAGAGCCTCGTGCTTGGATAAGTAGAGCTCAGTGTAACCCCAAACAGCTGTGGTCTAAAACCTAAAAGGAGCTCAATCCATGCAAGGAGAGCAAACATTATTTTTCTTCCCTTCATTGCATTTTGATTAATATGGTCATTATTCCTTCATTTCAAACAGTTCAAGAATCTTAAATAATTCAGGGTGTAAAGACCAACATTAAGGAAACAGATTCCTAAAAACCGAGGCAACAAATTTACTTAGACTCCTTTACTAAGAGGGAACTTTAACCACTTCTCTTATAATCTGTCCATTTACCATAACCCCCACCAACTGAAACCACAGACTCTTTTTGGGACACCAAACTCTGCTACTGGTGTAGATTTGCACCCGTGTTTCACTGTTGAATGCCAGACATAACAGGGAGCTTTTTATACAACCATATCAATTCAAAACTGCAAACAGGAGGTGTCTGTTTGTCTGCAGGAGTGTGTTCTGCCTGCATATGTGTTTCTGACTTGACCAGAGCAGGATTCCACTGAACATTCATGGTGTAAATGTGAACTCTGGATCTCACACTCTTTACAAGTTGGGATATAATACATAAATAAAATCTGTGCCTATCCATGCCCTGGATAATGTCTTAGTTATGCATTTAATAACATCATCTCTCTAATTACAGCGTGCTCTGGCTCTTGCAAGGGCCCCTGCAGCCTGCCTGAATTTCAATTGCATGCTGATTCTGCTGCCAGTATGTCGAAACCTGCTCTCCTTCCTCAGAGGATCGAGTGCGGTAAGATGAAAGAATTTCAAAATGTATGAAAGATAATAACCTAAACAGACTTGCAAATATACCAAGAAACTTTGTTCAACTTCCCCAAATATAGTGTATTTTGAGGATGTCCTCTTATAAGCAGCAGATAAGCCTGGAGTTCTGCTATGAGTAAGACAGACGGGTAATGCCCATGGGGTATCTAGAGCTCTGTTGAGAGTTTACTTTTGAATTAGTCTCCTTTGAGTCCTCCCTTTTTAGCTGCCTCCTGGGCATGGCCCTGCCCTGGATGCAAAGTCCTTCTTTTGGCTGGCAGAAACTATTGGTGCTCACACATATCCACTGTTTGTCACTCATGCTATACCCACTTAGAGAGGGAAATATTAGCCCCTGTCTACCTTTGCATGCTCAGTCCTTAAGGTAGGGTTTTATAGATTTTCAGAATGAGACTTTTTTTCATCTGGTTCATGAATGACATTCTTTCTTCTCTGAATTACATTTCCATCTCAGATGAAAAAATTCACAGGCCTTTTGACTTTTTCTAGCTCCCAAATGCAAATGTTATACATAGCCCTGAGGAACTGACTATAAGGAAAGGACAATTGATCCTAAGTGACAGCTGAAGAGGCTTCCTATGATAGTACTGACTCTATCACACTGCCAAAATCTAGATTTCTGGCTATTACAGCAGAAATAATGCAGAAAATGCAGACAATGGTCCAGTGAAAAAGCAATATTCTCCTTGAGTTCATGAATTGTCCTTCCAAATGTATAATGATCCTTTCTTTCTGGATACTTTTAACATAAACACGATCAACAAAATCAGTTCCCAGAAGTTGTTTTTCATCTCTAAACCCAGTAGAAATTTTTTAATGCAAATGACACAGCTTGTGGGGGCTGAAAAGACAGAGCAGAAGAGGAAGTGATAAAATAGATGCAGTGTTTCAGGAGTCCTTCATAAGGGAAGAAAGTGGGATATGAAGCAATAAGAAAATAACCAGAGACAAAACAGGCTATACTTCCATCTAGTACATACATCCTGAGTGTGGCTGAATAAATGAGATGTGGCTGCCACATTAAACTCTTAAATTACGTTTAGGAGCAAGGCCAGTGCTCTAACCTTTCTAAGGAATATCACTTAGGAATATAAAATTGGAAATACATGTCAGGCTTTCAGTCTTTCCCTATACTACTTCAGATCCTAAGATGCTATGAAACAGACAGCCATACTGTCCATTCATGTAAAAGGAAAAAGGATAAAGCTGTAGGGTTAAAGAAGTTATTACCCTGCTCTAAGGCAGATCAGCAAATATCAGCCAAAATCCAGAACTGAATCCTCTGGCTGCAGAAGTCAATAATGAACATAGAATTAGAAAGAATTAATGTTGCTATGAATAAATGCAAGTGGAAAATAATGACAAGCTCTGAATCATATAAGGCATTTTTGAGATTGCACAGGTGAAAGCAAGCTGGGCAGACTCTTCTGAGCTCAAAGCAGTGAAAGAGCTGGGGATACACATGGAGACTACTGGAAGGCCAAAACCAGATTCTGGGTGTTGAGAACTGTATTCCAGCTGGGACTTTGTGCTACTTGTCCTGAATTGCTCCTCTCCTAGCATTCATCACTTTTCTAACCAAGACCTTAGGAAAGCTGTCCCTCCAGGTATTCAAGCTACAGAGTCAGTCCTTCTGCCTCGGGCATTGTGATAGAGTCACTCAGGCTACACCCAGCATAAAAGTGAGTCCTAGACAGGGAGATACAGCTCCATTCCTGCTGCCTGCTGGCAGCACACTCTCCTGCTGATGGCTGGGAATGAGGAAGCAAAGGGCTCAGAGAGTGAGCAGGGAGGGCAGGGAGGGGCATAAAAAGGACTTTCAGGCAGCTGATGTTTGTTTAGCTCCAGTTGCTTTTTTTGCAGTAAAGTTATAGCTCAGGAAGGATGTAATTTTAGATCTTAAGCAAAACACACACAGCCCAGTGAGCCACTGGCAATGGCAGCACCGTGGTGGCCTCAGCACAGGGGGACAGCTGTTCATGCTGTTGTCTCTAACTAGCTATGCTCTGCAGGTAACAACTGTGAGGGTCTATAGGAAAAATCATTTAAATATCAAATAACTTAATGGAAGAGTAGTGACCTTCTCAAAGGCAATGTCACTGGGGTGAAGAAAAGGAAAGAATTGTTCAAACCCAATGTTCAATGGGAATGTCCTGAAAAGTCCTCCCTCTCTGTCCTGCCACCCAGAAATCACGTTACAAAATTATTTGGTTTTAATTGAAAGGATGGTTGTGTTGAGTTCTGCATTCCCATCATTGCTGTATTCACTGTTTTTAATGAGCCTCATGACTGAAGGCAGCTGGAGCTCTCTGCCATTGCTTGGCCTTCACTTCTTAGCCAGATCAAGTGGCTTTTGCAAGGGACTTAAGCACTACCTCACTATGATACATTTTATTCTACAATCTTTTTCTGTTATCTCTCAGTATAGGTGGTACAGAAAGTCCAAATTTCTCCTGGTCATTATTATAGTCTGAAACCATTGTGACAGCCCCAGAGTGTTTGCCTCTTGTGAGGAAATATTTGTGGTAGTTTGCATAATGTTTTCTTCCCTTATCCAGTGAGCAAACCCAGTGCAAACATACAACACATGACAATCATGCCTTCTACTGTGTGGAGGCAGCAAATGCCAGCTTTACAGGGACTTAAGGTTTTAGAAAAACTCCCAGTGACTGCAGCACAATTCAGATGGGGCCTGTTAGGAGCTCATCATCATTAGTAATTAAAATATCATTCTGTTTTTCTTGAGAATTAATATCTTTGGTTTGTATCTGCAGAGATTTTTGCTGTTTCATTTTGGGTAACTCCAAAACCAAGTTGTGAGTGAATGCCTTACAGTACTTTGGGAAAGGAATGCCTTCATATCACCACCATAGGTGACTAAGTCATTTGGGGTGGGAGCTCCCTGAAACAGTTACACCCAAATTTTCAGGCTGTTTCTAGAGCATGAACCACAATAAGATCCTGGTGCTACCAAAGCAATCAACCTGCCATGGCAGACTGTGATGCCTCATTTTGTTTATAATGGGCAATTTAAAACAGATAAGATGTATTCCTTTGTCATATTGGATGTTAATTTTTTTTCTCCTTATCAAATACTTTGCTTCAGTAGGATGTGTTAAAATATAATCTGGAATTCCTGTTTTCTGAAAGACAGGGAGAAATATTTTTGTCTCTATTTTGGAATTCTAAATTTTTCCTAGCAATGCCACCAGTGTGCTCAGGGCCTCTGTTTTTGTCCCTGCCTTTAAAAAGCATGCACAGACAATACAAACAGGCTTCAAATACCATTTTCTTTCAACCCAAAGTGCTGCTCTACCCGGGTCAGGCGACAGCTGGACAGAAACCTCACCTTCCACAAAATGGTGGCCTGGATGATCGCCCTTCACACTGGTTCGTCCTCTAATGTTTCTTTGTTTGTTGTTTTCTTGTGTATTTTATGTGGGATCCAGGTGGCATTAAAGTTCTTAAGGGTATGGGCAGAGACCTGATTTCATTAAGGGAGTCAGTGTGTCCCAAGGCATAAATCAGTTTCCAGACATCTGCCAACTGTCAGAGAGCAAAAGATAAGAAGGAATACCTTTATTCTGAACTGTCAGTACCATTTCTGAGAGTTTCATAAAGGGTGTTTAGCAGTGCCCTGAGAACCAGATACACTGCATTTAATTCTTGTTTAGATTTATTTCTTATCTGGCATGTCTGAAACAAATAATAAATTTTTTTTTGTTTTTTAAGTATCTAAACCACTTGGACCTATTTTGAAGGTAAATAAGTATCTGCTTTTAGAAGGTGCTTCAAATTTTGAAAAACATTGTACAACTTTATCCTACTCACATGTAGTGAAATTCATGTGAACTCCTCAGCTGGTTTAGGCTTTTGGATGCATTCAGCCCAGAGAGAATATTACTAATGATTATTAGTAAAACTACAGAACAAAGCAGCACTACCAAATGTGATCTCAAAGAAATCCAGATTCACTTCTTGGCTGTTTTACAGAAGTCCTGGATGAGGATGATCCTGACCAATAATTTAAGCCATTCCATGTTTCAATTTCCCACAAGTTAGGGTACTACTACTTGAATTGTTGAAAACCTTTGTTGAACCAAAATGTATTGGAAATTTCCCTTTACTTCTTTCCTTTCCCTACCCAGAAACTGTAAATTTCAGGTGGTAAAACTTAAACACAAAAACACATCACTGATGTGAAATTTTGATGAGGAGAGCAAGAGCAGCAAAGCTTTTAAGATGCAGTTGACAAATGTGACAAAGTTTCAAATGTTACCCAAAACCACCGAGTACTTGTGGTCAGTGCTGATTGTTCCTTTCATGTCCCTCCCAGCAATTCACACCATTGCACACTTATTCAACGTGGAGTGGAGTGTGCAAGCCCGTGTTGAAGAGAGAGGCACCCTGGCAGCTGTGCTTTCTGGCCTTGGAGACAAACCAGATGAAAGCTATGTCAACTTTTTCAGACAAACTATTGGGGTAAGTGATATCAGGCTCTGAAAGGGTCATCATGACATTTGTTTAGGTGATCATATAAGATCATTTGAGCAGAGTGCCTGCTTCTGGTGTCCACAGTCTGGGTTTGGGCCATCTTGCAGAAAAACCTTGTAGAATCCATTCTTTTATATTTGTCAGTAACATCATAGCTGAACTTCAGTAGTACTTTAAACTTTTTCACCTGAGGATTTCAAAGCGGTTTAAAAACATTATCTAAAAACATACCCTGTAAAGCAACGTTCTGACTTAGTCATGGCACTCAGAAAAGTACACAGAAATCAAGGCAAAAGTTTTGAAATTGGTGGCTTAAGCTCTGGTCAGTGAAGAAAAAGAAAAGAAGGGACTTCCCTGCTCCTCAGAAGACCACTGAGCATCCAAACTCTGCATGAGTTATGAGTCCCATGGCTGTGCAACACCAGAGGAAAGGAGATCTTTCATTTAGCTCCTGAAATTTGGATGTAGGACTCCAGCTCTCAACACCAGAGCTGTGCAAACGTATTCACCTTCCCCAAACCAGAACTGCTGAGCCACGGCAGAGTAAGAAATCATGTTTGGTATGTTAATTCATGGAAAACCCTGCCTCTCTACTTCAAATTACCTTAGTAAAGGTAAAGGTGCTGTGCAACAAAAATGAAGTGGGATTTTGGCATCAGATGACTTAAAGACTTTTAACAAGGTAAAGGGTTTGGTGAGGGGTGGTTCAACTGGCTCTGCCTTGGTGCAATCCATTCCTTAGACCAATTTGTGCAATTATTTCACAGAATCCTGTTGGGGGTCTCTATGTGGCTTTCACATATTTGGCTGGCATCACTGGGGTTGTCATCACACTGGCCCTCATCCTCATCATCACCTCGTCCACCAAAACCATCCGGAGGTCATATTTCGAAGTATTTTGGTACACCCACCATCTCTTTGTCATCTTCTTTATTGGCCTTGTCATCCACGGTGCTGGGTGAGTATTTGCACTTATGACAAAATATCTGGTAACTACTGAATCTTTATTTTAAAGCCCCCTTCATAGATGAGTATGGGGACTTCTGTCACTGGGCAGCAGTTGTTTTTGGTGGCATTGATGGGCCAATAGAGGCTCTGAGAGTCAAGAGGCTGTCACCGATACGTGCCACAAGCTGTCCACACACAGGAAGTTTCATGTGACTTTGGCATACTTAAACTCATTGGCAGCTTCTTCTGATATCTTTACTGTAAAGCGCTTTTCCAGGGTTTCTGTTTCTAAATGTTAATTTACCTTTCTCTCCTAAAAGGAATTGCATCACACACGTGCATGTAAGGAGATCTCAGTATAAAAATTACATAGAGTTTAGAATTTTATTGGATAATGGAAACTATAGTAATATAGATTTATGTTTCAGGCTTGGGTGAACTTGTAGTATCAGCAGCATTTAAGAATATATTTTTAGCTGTTTCAGCTTAGGAATAGGCATTTGTAAAGTTTTCTAACTTTCAAATACCAAACATCTTTTTCTACTGTTGCCTCATTCCATATCTTCTTCTGAAAGAGCTGAAAACCCTAATGAAACAGTTTTAGCACTACACAAACACAATTTTAGCTCTTAGAAAAATGAAATTTAGATCCATTTTATCAAACCAAAGAACAGGTGAATGAAAAGAAGACTCAATTATCCAGTCTACATTTTGGTAGTTCATAATTACACTACATTGCCCATTTTAAAGGAAATCCTACTTGCAATAGAAAGTGTGCTTTAAAAATGCACAGCAAAAATGACTATTCAAAGCCACTTCCTTACAGTCCATTAGTGCCATAAAAAAGACAGAAAAGAAAGTAAAAGAGGAAGAACAAAAATAGAAGGCAGATGGGAATCACCCCCAGCATATCCATTCCAACTTTCATAACAAGGAAATGGTTTGAGCAAAACTTTTGGAAGGAAAAGAACAAGTGGTTCATGTTTTCTGCAGCAAACATTGTATAGTTACTGACACAAAGTCCAAACTTGCCAGTAGTTAATACACAATGCCACCAGAAAGCAAGCATTGCCCTTTCTAGAGGTCAGTGGAGGGCATACCTTTTACAAAAGTTGAATTTTTATTTCCTTCAATGTTCACTGTACTCCCACCATCTTAATTGTACTGGAGTGAAAAGAGTTTGGGCAGCAGTGGTTGTCAGCAAAGTTCAGCTATCCTTTGAAAGCAGATATACATAGGAATATTCTCATCTGTAGAAGGAAGGATGCTTTCCAGCTCAGTGACCTCTCTTGTTTGGCCTTCAAGGTAATAATGAGATTTTGAGTGCAGAGAAAATACACTAAGAAATATGAGACAGGCTTGTTACACTCATGGAAGGCATCTGGAGTGTGCAAAGATGGATGTCACGGAATGAGTATGAACTGACAGTCTCAAAGCAACATTTTAGGAAGAGGCATAAATGCCAGTTTATCTCAGGGGAGAGAAGGCTGTCACATATATATCTATAAAAACACACATCCTTGTTTATACAGAAAGCTGAGTCAAACATTATTGATAACATCAAAGGGGCAGATTCAAGAAAGATTGGAGAGAGACTATTTACAAGAGCACAGAGTGACAGGACAAAGAGGAATGGCTTCAAACTGAGAGTAGGTTTAGATCAGATATTAGGAAGGAATTCTTTACTGTGAAGGTGGTGAGGCCCTGGCACAGGCTGCCCAGAGAAGTTGTGGCTGCCCCATCCCTGGAATTGTTCAAGGCAAGGTTGGACTGGACTCTGAGCAGCCTGGTCCAGTGAAAGTTTTCCCTGCCCGTGGCAGGTGGTTGGAACTGGATGATTTTTAAGGTCCCTTCCAACCCAAGCCATTGTGTGATTTAATTCTTTGACTCTACAATAATTCTTGTCTGTTACAAGCTGTTACAGCACTTTTAGAGCACTGATTTTTTTTATGCATGAGCTGTGTGTCACAGAAAAATGTCCCAAGTTTCCCAACACAGTAAATGTAAAGGAGAGGAAGTACAGAGGTGCTGTTCACTCTTTTGAAGTTAAAGGAAAACCTTCAGCCAAAAAAGAAGTAATTATAAGGCTATACTGCTGAACACTTAATTACAGTACTAGAAAGAGCATCTACACTGACTGATAAAGGGAAATAAGCTTTTTCTTCCTCTTGTACAGGGTACTGACATTGTCAAACCTTCAACAGATCACAAGGCAAGGAAAACCCCCCCAGGCCCTCTTTCCCTTAAGCAATGGGGTGGGCAGTGGAGGAAATGGGCTCCTCCTTTTCCCGTAACTCATCCCAGGGGCGGCTCAGCTGAACCCGTTGTCATTAGTGGGGAAGTGAACTGTAACTGCTGATGATCCTGCAAATTGCACCTCGTGATGCTGCTGGGACAGTGTCACTGCTTCCCTTTATTTTATTAGACAGGATATTAATCAATCATTTAATGAAGAAGAGGTTCATTAGTAATATTTATGAGCAATATCTTATCTCTCAACACTGTGCAGAGGTTTTCTAACATTCCTCTGAAAATCTGTCACATAAAGCTGGGCATCCATATGGCTTAGATATCATGGTTTTTTTGAAATATCAGAAATGTAGTCTAGTCCACAGAAACTGAGCTAGAAGAGCAGAAAGAGAAGTCATGGGGAGAAGATATCAAAGAATCACATTGGCATAAAACTGAACAGCCTAATCAGAAGCAGGCTGTTTCTAGGGAAAATTCAGCAGATCTTAATCTGAATTTTTCTGCTAAGATCCTGAGGTTGGCAGAACTCCAGAGAGAGAGAGGCAGGAAACAGAGAAAGAGAATAGACTTTTCCCCCTCAAAACTGAAATTACCTCTCTGCACCAGTTCTGCCACCAGAAATACAGCTGTACTGGATCAGTCAGGATTGTTTATACTAAATAAACAACAACAACAAACAAATAAACAAAAACCAAACCAAGCAAGAATATTGAGGCCAGATCATCAGCTGATGCAAGCTGCTGTAGCTGCAATAACTGCTTGTGTCAAAAACATCTGTAGTCATTCATAGCACTTGAACAGCTGCTCCACAGCATTAAAGGGAAAGGAAGGGCCAAAGAATGTGTGTTGGAAAGGGATCTCCACAATTTCTAAAATAAACAGCAGAAATAATCTTTGTAGTGGTCAGTAGCAAACTGATTACTTGTCCATTCCAGGTCTTGGGTTTTGGTTGTTTTGTTTGGTTTTTGGTTTGGTGGGGTTTTTTGTTTTGTTTTGTATTTTTTTGTTGTTGTTGTTGTTTGGGGTTTTTTTGTTTTGTTTTGTGGGTTTTTTTTGTTTGTTTGGTTGGTTGGTTTTTTTATTGAATAAAAAAGTAGGATAACTCAGAAAAGAATGAAGCTTTCTAATTGTGACCACATCCTGGAAGTGGTAATGGATATAACTCTCGGTTCCTCACCTAATCTTGAAATCAGGATTTTATCCCACAAACTTCCCTCCCCATTTTTGTTTCATTAATGGTAACTTTGTGGGTAGATTAGAGCAGTAAAGCTGTATCAAAGCTGTAGCAGTGCAGAAGTGGACAACTCAATATAAAAAGAGTAGTACATAAATAGAATAACAGTAAGGAACAGATACTTTCATTTTCATTTCATTGCCTTAATGATCTTTACTTTTTTCCCAGTCGTATTGTACGGGGACAGACAGCTGAAAGTCTGGCTGAACATAACCCAGAGATTTGCCACAAGAATTTCAGCAACTGGGGCAAGACTGAGGCTTGCCCAATTCCCCAGTTTGCAGGGAATCCTCCTATGGTAAGAACAGCTGGCTTGTGTGTAAATCCAATTGAAAATGTTTACAGTTTGCTATTTTTTCTTAAATTGCATAGAAAACCAGCCATATAACCCTCAGCACTCTTCAGTGGCAGCTTTCTTTGCATGAAGCAAGAGATTTTGACACAATAGGTTGTAAGCAGAAATGGACTCCAGACAGACAGCACACTTTCAGTGAGCTATAAAACAAACACAACTGACAGACAAAGAAAAAGAGCAAATGGTATCTGAGAACTTTAATCCAAAAAGTAAACTGCAAAGTAATGGTTCCTGGAAATATTTAGAAAGTGTTATAATTCTCATAATAAATAGTTTAACATTATTAGTGGACTAATGATCATTAACAGAAAATACCACCCCTGGAAATGTGAATTTAAAATTTCAGCTTTTATTGACTAACCAGGCCGATTTTTTTTTCACACATTTCAAACTGATCTGTTAACAGAAACCACATCCTCTCCTGCAGTAATACAGACCTGAGTCAATAATACCTCAAGAGTTTTACTCCACATTTCACTTAGTTACATTCCCTTTTAGACAGAGACAAAATTACTTACAGGAAAATACCTTGCTGTAATTCTAGTAGAGACTAAAAAGCCAGCTGTAACACTCAATGGAGAAAGAAATTCCCTCTGTGACCAGAATTTTGAAGCTATCTTATATTTTAAGGATTCCCTAATCTTGTTAATAAAGAACACCGATTGCTTGAACTTTGTCCCTGCTTATAGAATTTCCAGGATTTGATTTGATCTAGGTTGCCATCTCATCTAGTGGAAGGTGTCCCCATCCCCAGAAGGGGGGTTGGAACTAGATGATCTTTAAAATCTCTTCCAACCCAAACCTTTCCATGATTCTGTGATCTTCACCATCTGGGTTGTTTCCTTCTGCTTACAGACATGGAAGTGGGTGGTAGGTCCCATGTTCCTGTACCTGTGTGAGCGGCTGGTGCGGTTTTGGAGGTCACAGCAGAAGGTTGTTATCACAAAGGTAAGTGCTGATGCTGCCCTTAATACCAGGCAAAGTATCACCTTCTTTTCCAAATGCTGCAGCAAAGGCAGAGGCTCCTACATACCAAAGCTGTCAGTGGAAGGAATGTTCTGACTGCTGCCATGATGCCAACATCTAAAATCCAAATGTAGCCTCTAACAGTGAGCAAGAGGAGGAAATTAGCTAAGGCACAGGACTGAATCTTAGGCAAGAAATGAATTTTGTTTGTATTGGGTGAAAAATTCCACAGTCCAGAAATTCCACAGACTTGAGACTAATTTAAGACACAGAACAAATGACCCCTGAAAAGAAGTTAGAGCATATTTATTTTATATATCCAAATCTAATGCTGAGCTTTCATTCCTGTGGTGTGTTGCAGAGATATTAACACTGATCCTGAAAGCCTGAGAGCCAAATTAGCACAGTACTAAGCTCAAACATGTGAAAATTGTCCTGGCCTTTCCCTGGCCTTTCCTATTTAGTCAGCACATGGCACTGTGCTGCATCCTGAGGACACACCCTGTTCAAATCATAGCAGGGTTTGAGGATGACATTAGGTGTCTCTACCATGCTCTGTAATGATTCTGACACATTGGAAGACTCCTAAATATTTGTCTGCTTTTGGTTATTTTACCAAAATATCCTGTGATATTCTACACTGTATTGCTATGGTGTCTATTTGGCACCCTGTTGGCAGAATACTCCCCTCAGAATCCTAAATACCACTGTTAATACCTAAATTAACAGACAGAGAGACTTGAGTCTCCCTCTTGCAAATTTCTTTTGAAAAATGAAAATAATTTTGGCAGACAACTTTAGGATTAAAAATTAGAGTGACAGAATTACTGGTGTTGCTTCTAGAATATTATTTCTAAAGAATAGCCTAGGTCCCACCCAACTGAAACAAGAAAACCTCCATTTCCAGTGGTACTACCTATCCAATATTTGTAGGACAGCCCTATGTTTTTGCCCCTATATTTAGTCAGGCCCATTAACTCTGTGCTCTGTGCCACTGGGTAAGGCCCATCTGGAATTCACAATGTGCACACACAGGTCTGGGGATGTGTTACAAGATGTGCCATCCTGGCCTGTCCCCTTTGGAGTGACTGGAAGCATCCTCTGCAGGATTTCATCTGCTTGATTGGTGCTGTTCCTCACTCTCAGTTCTCAGTTCTGCTAGGAAGAAAGTTTCACCTGCTTTCCTTCCTCTCGTAGCAGAGGATGATGTTGGTGATGGTGGATGTAAATACATCAGTGAGATACATCAGTGATCAGTGAAGACAGACATTTCCCTAATCTTTCCCATTGCCCTTCTCATTGTAGGTGGTCATTCATCCCTTCAAGACAATTGAGCTCCAGATGATGAAAAAAGGCTTCAAGATGGAGGTTGGACAATACATTTTTGTCAAATGTCCGGCAGTGTCTAAACTGGAATGGCATCCATTTACACTGACTTCTGCTCCAGAGGAGGATTATTTCAGCATTCATGTCCGTATCGTAGGAGACTGGACAGAGGGCTTGTTCAATGCCTGTGGGTGTGACAAACAAGAATTCCAGGAGGCATGGAAGTTGCCCAAGTATGTACAAAGAGTCTCCATGGTAAAGTCAAAAAATACCTATGCCAGTTTCAGTTTTGCTCAAGCAATTTGATGGCACCAGTGATACCAACCTTAAATGGTGACACAGATGGGTCTTAGATGCATTTTTACAGTTTTTTCTATCAACTGCGCTTCTCCTTTTGCTGACTACTTTTCAGTCCAAATATACATTGTAGCAGACAATGTTCAGCTGTTATTTTAAAAGGTGTTAATAAACATTCACTATTGATTTGATAAGCATACTTTCAATTCCAGGATAGCTGTGGATGGCCCCTTTGGAACAGCAAGTGAGGATGTGTTCAGTTATGAAACTGTGATGCTGGTTGGAGCTGGAATAGGGGTGACCCCCTTTGCATCTGTCCTCAAGTCTGTCTGGTACAAATACTGCCATGATGCCACCAACCTAAAGCTCAAGAAGGTATTGTGTCCCCTTTCCCAGACCCCTGTAACTGTTCAAGGGCCAAGAGCCCAAATCAAAGCAGGCACAGCAAAGGTGATCAGTCTCCAGGCATGCATGAGTCCTAAAAAAAGAGTCCAGTTGCCTCTCAAGGTTAGCAGGAGGATCTAAGGCAAAATATAATGAAAGGAGAAATAGCTTACAAGCCGAATCACACGTGCTGCTCCTGACTGTGGCCCTGGGGATTTCCAGTTGCAGTGGAAATGGTGTTCATCACCCTGAGAAACACAAAGTTCAAGGCACTAGTACAGCCTGGGCAAATACTGCATTCCTACCCCCAGCACAAAGAGAAAGGCTTTTCATAAGTGGAAGAGCAATGGAAGCATCTTCCTCTCCACTCCTGTCCCTGGAAACTCCCTGTGCAGAGGTGTGGGGTCACACTTTGAAGTTATGGTCATATTCAGAGACCAGAACTGGTTTTGTTACCCACTTTATCTTGCCTGCCGGCAGACAGAAAGAGAGTTCACCTCTAAATCATTCATTTATGTCCTAACAAATGGTTTTACAAGGAGGTAAGTGGGGAAACATTGGAAACTAAAAATGCGGAAGAGAAATAGGAAGACATTTCCTTGTTCTTGCAGTCAGTCATTCAGTTTTATAATCCCCCCAGCATCAAAATTCCTGTGTAGCTTCAATACCATGCTACTCACCTACTGAAGTGTTTGGGACATTTTTTATAAGAACTCTATAATCTTCACTCTGTCAGCAGCATAAACCCAGAAAACATAAGTGCCTGTGTCCCCTGACAGCTCATTCTTGTCTCTTCCAGATTTATTTTTACTGGCTTTGCAGGGACACTCATGCCTTTGAATGGTTTGCTGACCTCTTGCAATCTCTGGAGGCTCAAATGCAGGAGAGGAATAATGCAGAGTTTCTGAGCTATAACATCTACCTTACAGGCTGGGATGAAACTCAGGTAACCACACAGTGGAGGATATCACTGCCATAAAACTGGGGTTAATGTTAGAAAACTTGTTTTCACAACTGTTCAAATGGTCTTTTATCCTGGGTGTCCATCTGGCTCTCAGAGGTTTTGAATGCAGGCAGGTGTTATTATCCATCAGAAGTTACATGGGATCAGCTGTTAATGTGCACTCACTTCTTTCTGGTTTCCTCTGGCCGTGCTCTGTGGGAAGCAGGCTTTGTTCACAGGAGAAACCTCAGCTGACCATGTAGGAGTCTCTAAAACAGCTGATGCTGCCTAAAGCATGAAATTAGGAGCTTTAGGAACCAGGGGAGCCTATGCACAAAGTTTCAACAATAGCAGCATATTTGTTTCAGCTGCCTCATGAGTCCTCTCATCCTTTGTGATAGGTTGCTGTGGGGATGCAAAGGACCAGACACTTGAGAATGTGGGATTGAGTCAGGAAAGGCTCTCACTCTGTTACTTTTAGTGATGTTTTATATTACATTTATCTCACCATTGCAAAATTCACCATGTGCGTGAAGTGTTGCAGCTCACCTAGACAGACAGGGAGAGGAGCAGCAAGGAAGTTATCACATGTGCAATGTCAAAAAACCTGAAAGGAATGAAAAGTCCCACATTTTTGCCTTGAGGAGAAAGTTACCTGGAACTTTTTTGTCTCATGTTAAAGGGCTACAGAACTCTGTAAGGCCTGAACTTATGCCTTTAACCACATCTTCTCTTACTTGCTTTACTTTACTTAGCTGGTCTAGCTAGAAGTTACACAGGCAAGACCTCCTCATACAGAACAAACTGTCAGGATTTAATTATGGTTAAGGGAGTCATGTTATTGTATTTGAAGGGAAAGGATTTTTTAAAATTTGTAGTCCTGTGTTAGAGTTCTCAGACTAAACCTGTTCACTGAAAAAACCCTACAATTAATTGCTGTGATCAATATTTCATAGCTTTAACTCTTGAGGTCACCCAGTCTGGGGAGAAGGAAGGGGTAGATACTGATAGTCAGGATTTTATCAGTCTTAGCTTTCTTTGCAAAACACCATAAATTCCATAATCTTATTAGGGAAATAATGCAATCAGTATTGAAATTATTATTTTTTTAGCCAGAACACAATGCTGCCATATTTAACTGTCCTCTGTCTTTCATTTCTCACAGGCCACTCACTTTGTGGTGCATCATGAAGAAGAGAAAGATGTGATTACAGGACTGAAACAGAAAACCTTGTATGGAAGACCTAACTGGGAAAATGAGTTCAAAACAATTGCTGGGAAGCATCCTGGGTAAACCTGTGCTAATTTATAGTGTCTGTAGACTTCCTCTATTTAATGGCCATACACATCATACAGCACAATCTTGTTCCTTTGGCTGATAAAGTTTGAGGAGCACTTTTTCCTACCTATCTCCAGGTATCTTCTATTCTTTTTTCAGCCATGGACATGATCTATCATCCTGACCGAATTATTTTGACCTACAATTTTTAAAAAAATCATTCCTTTTTCACAAGATACTTCTTGGAGTGTCTAATTACTAGAAGAAGATTTAGAAAAAAACCCCCTAAACCTATCCTTCCAGCTGAAGTAGATAGAAATATCAGGTAGTATCTAAATACCTCCAAAACCACTTTGTACCTCTAGAAACTGAACCTGAATATGGAGGACCTTTAGCTAACCACTTGAAATTTGCAGGAAAAAACCAGAATAGGTCCTCTCAAGAATTTGTGCTGTAAGCTCTTTGGATCTCTATTTCTTTGATTCAGTGAGGTCAATAAACCTGTCTTCACTGACTAAGGCTGAGCTGAGATTTAGCCCAGCACTTGTTTTAGAAACAGCAGTAAGTTTTAAGGGGTTATAAGGTTTAGGGGATAGACATCTGGTTCTACTTCAGTTCCTGTAATTGGGAAATCTATAGAACATAAAAATGATTTACATGGAGAATATCCAACTGCTCCATACCTAGTTTCTGACCATATTTTCATTTCCTTAACAGCTCCAGAATAGGTGTTTTTCTCTGTGGCCCTGAGGGCCTGGCTGACACACTCAACAAGCAGAGCATCAGCAACTCAGAAGCTGATCCACGAGGAGTACACTTCATTTTTAACAAAGAAAATTTCTAACTCCCAAGCATATGGGAGTCATTAAATGCAAAGTAGAAAGACTGAATCTGTTTTTCTGTTTGGAGTTTGGGAAGGACAGCCCAGCTTCTAAATTTCAGCTACACTAACGCAGGTCTCTTTGGTTCTTGGAAATTATTTTGGGTCTCTGGTAGAGTAAAAGAGTCAAGTTTTACCTTAGGGATGTTTTCGCTGCCCTCCATGTGCTGGCTATTTAGTAGAAATCTGTTTTCTTTGTCTGTGTGAGGGGATTTCCCCTAAATTAGCTGCCTTTATCCTCCTGTTATTCTTCAGGACTGCTGAAGAGTGGAGGCTGCCATTTGCTTTTGGGAGCCAATTCACACCCGTAAAGCTTAGTGCTATAAACAATAAAGCTTTCTAGCATAATCCTCACTATTAGGGGGTAGCTTATCCTGGCTGCAGCCAGTCCCTGGAACAAGGGGAGTTGGAAAAGGGTGACTGGAAAAGTCAGTTCCTTACGAGAGGAAAACTCCTTTGTGCACCAACACCTTCCAGGCTTTCAACATAAGCCTTAAACACCCTCTCCAAGAAAGCACACGTGCAGCTGAAAAAAAGCTGCTTCTCCTCAGGAAAGTGAAGAACTGAAAGGGAACCACCCGAGATTCTGAGAACCAGCCCAGCTGCAGAGGGATGACAAGGACAGATTCAGTCTGAGCCCCGCACCTGGCGTGTGGGTCAGAGCACCCTCACTCTCACATCTTCAGCCTCACTGCTCAGGGACCCATACAAGAAGGTTTGTGTTCTCTAGACGGCCATTTCTGGTTATCAAGGCTGAAAAAAGCTGTTGCTGGATGATTTAATGGGTATTTCTGAAGCACTCCTAGATGCAAACAGTGCCTTTGGCCCTATTGCTCAGCTGTTCCTTTTCGATGGTGAAACAGGCTTTGGGAAAGCAGTGGTCACTTTATTCACAGTTATGGGATAGCTGTGAGTGGAGTTTCTGATGTGCACAAGACTCCCATACACAGCACAGTGCCTCTGTGTGGACACTACAGGTAGCAGGTTCTTAAAAACAAACAGAAAAGGGAACCCAAATTTTTATACTGGCAAGAGAGGGGGGGGAAAGTGCTAAAACCAGCAGCACAGGAAAAAAAAATGAAAAAGCAAGTGCAAAAACCCTTGGAAAAGCCACAGTTTAGTATGCCATGTCTTCCATTCATCCCAGTTGCCTGCTTAGTGACTTTTAAACTCCACAGCCCTGCAATAGCTCCTGCACAGCACAAGACCTTCCTGGCAGGTTCTTGCAGCTACAGAAGAAAGCCCTGGTCTCCTTCTGCAATTTCAGACAACTTCGTGCCCCCATCTGGTTGCATGTAGCATATTTTACACCTCAGCTTGCCAGACAGGATATGTGTTCTCCCTTTCCAGCATTTTAAAACGTTATCCAAGCTCTGAATGCTACTTCAGAAATTCAGCCTACCAGTTCCTATCTATTAATGTCAGTTATCAATGGATGTTGGGAAAGATCAACTCTTGGTGGGGATTTTTATAGTCCTTTCCCTCAGTAAGGCCATATTCAAATCCACATCATTCTGTCTGTAACAGACCTATTAAATCATAACAGAACATCACTATAGCCAAAGAAACTTCTTCTGTGGAGTGACTATTGCCACTGAAATGTAACAAGGGTCTCATCCTGTGCAAAGAGCACTGATATATTTGCCCTTGATTTTAATGGAAATGTGATCAGGCTTCTATAATCTTATAAAGTGGGCAAAGAAGAATTGCAAGGGGTCACATAGAGACAGCATATTTATCATAAGAAGGGTCTTGGAGGGGTGTATTTTAATTCACCATTAATTTTCCATACATTGCCATGTTTGTTCTTAAAATACCAGGCATCTTTCCTTAGTTGCAGTGACATTCCCTGACCAGCTACATTCTTGTACCAGGGCTTATTTGTCACCTTGAATTCAGATATAGTAATTCTGTGTTTGTTAATAAATCATTGTCTTTGAAAAACGTATGAAAGAGTAAGTGAGAGTTTCTCAGTTTTTTTTTTCAAAACTCAGTTATAATAAATCCTGCTAAAATAGCAAGACATGCACAGTCAGTCATGGTCTGAATATGAATGTTTTCTTAAATCTAGGATACAAGACTGAAATAAATATCACTGAAATACAAATATAAGGAACAAACTAGTTTGAGTCCTAAGGACAGTGGGCTACAGGTGAGCTTCAAAGACACTCCATTTTTGTGGCCAAGTGCCACTGCTTGCAATCTGACCATTGCTATCAGCTGGGCCTCTGCCTGAAAAATTCCTCCATGTATTATGAAGTGTGCTGAAGTCTGGTATCAGCTTCAGTGCCAAAAAACCCCTACCTACTCAAATGACAAATTTTCTGCTGAGGGCAAGAAAAGAAAAAAAAAAATAAAATCCCAGCCCCAAAACCCCAGTTATTAAAATAACTACTTCAACTAATGGAAACAATTAAGAGTTCAATTCAAAGTTCACTTATGGCCTCAGCCTAGGATGTTTTCCTTCCCTTCTTATGTAATATTTTCCGCTGTCTTCCCATATGTAGTCATCTGAAATAAGCAGTTAGTTAATCCAGCACTCCAATCCATTGTAGTTAGCCTTGCATTTAAAGGCCGTGACCCTCTGGGGCACTGGGCAGCTCTGGCTCCCACTGGCCTCACCTTGCCTTTGGAAACTGGAATGGGGCTTTGGAGAGGACATGGAACTGGGCTGGGCTTTGGAGAGGACATGGAACTCAGATGATGTATTCAAGAAAGAGCTTGATGTGACTTGGTCTCAAGTAGCCCCACTTACTTCTCTACTCCCTGCTGGCCAAATGTAAATATGGGCAAATGAAATCCAAGTTTTCCTAAGCTTCAGGCTACAAAGAAAGTGCTACTGTGCCTGTTCACCATCATGGTGGGAAACCACCCCAGCTGCAACATAGGTCTTCCTCTTTGAAGTCTTGTAAGACTTTCCCTGCTGGGTGGGGATTTTCTGCCTTTCAGTTCTCAGATGGTGGGTTAAACTAAATTAGAAATGAAAAAAAAAATCCTAACAAAAAGCTGCCTGTGAAACACAAGGTATTTTTTAACAAAAATTAATGTTTGGGTCCCATTATGACACTTTTTCTGAGGATCCTGCTCTATTTTGGAGTTCTCTTAGCAAGTTAATGTTGACTGCTTATATTTTTTTAGGTTTCAATTAGTTTCTTGTAGAACTCAGAGCCAAGTGTCTAAATACATAGTTATCTATGCTCAAAGGAATTTAGGAGTATGTATTAAGATGCTACAGTTGTAAATGTTGGCAGGATCAAGATCCTCATGCCTGACTGTGTAAAACAGCATCAGTTGCACAGACACGAGCCAGAGTAGTTACTTGTCATGAACCAGACATTCAGTTTTACATTTTGTGCAGACCCTAACAACCTACTGGTCGCATTTACATTCACCACACACAAAGCAGCCCAACTGACAGCAAAATTAATCACAGGGGAGGGGAAAATTGTTGAAAGACTTGCTGAAAGATGACAAATGTTTTCCAGTTCCATTCTGCACCTCTGCTGGCCCCTTTCCCTCCCTTTCCTCTGGTACTCTTCTGCCTGGCAAAACGGTGACTTTCTACCCAGAGAGCTACCACTGATTTCTCTCTGTCCATTTCTTCTACTAATTGCTGCTGTGCCCCAGCTTCACTTGCTTGTTCACTTCCTTCCTTCTCCCAATCTCTGTAAATTTTCTCTAAATCTCCAGCTCCCATGATGGTCTTGCCAATGTTTTGAATGCTTGTGCCCAATGCAAGTTCAGAGAGAGGCATGAGGGCATGAGGCTGAGCTCCAGCCACTAGAGTGAACATCTCACAAAACATGGTTCTGCTGCAACCTCCCCTGTCCCTACAAACAGACTAGGGCAGCAGCCACCTCTAGATTGACAAACCAGACTGTCTTGGACCGCTCCAACAATATTTTCTCCTTCTGCTTAATGATTTTAATGTTAAATTCTAAAATGAAATAAATTTATGAGCTGCTCTGTTCTAGATTTTTGGCATGTGTGAGTCATTTTTTTGTACATTTATCATATTAAAAAAAAGCCCTGCATTTGACCTTTAGTTCATTTTGATTGTTCAGAAATGAGGGACATGGCCAAAAAACCCACCTCACTGCCCCCAAAATACTGAGCCACATTGCAAATCATCATCATAGAGGGAGGAAGGGATGGAGGAAGGAAAAGCCAATAAAGGGAGAATCACATCCTCTGTCCCTCTTGGAAGTGATGCTTTCTTATTCTGGAAACAATCTACCAAGCAAAGTGTCCTGCAAGTAACTCTTTAGTTGAATTTGTTTTACACTTGTAGGTCAACTGTGTTGAAGGCCAGGAAATATGCAAATACCATTCATCTTCAGTGTTTTGACCTTTGGAACAAAAAAATTGTAGAGACTTCTTTGGCCATTTGGCCAAGTCATTTTCCAAAGTAAAGATGCTTCCTGTCTTGGTTTTGATTTTTTATACTCCTGTGAGTTAGACTGGACCATGCAAAGGTCTGAGATCTGCACTGTGGCCCTGTAATGATGTAATCACTCTTTGAATGATGAAGAGCACTGAGAAAATTCAGGTGGAATTTTCCTGGGTACAGAAGTGGCACAGGGAAGAGCTGGAACAAGGCAATTGCTGTAATCTCCTTGCAGTTAGCAGTCCAAAATGTAGCTGTCAGTACCAGTGTAAACAGCAGGGCATTTTGGCACAGAAAATGTCCAATTTCATATCACAGACTCTTTGCCTCTATAGACCAAGCAGCTTTGTACCCTGCAACGCCATGGAGCCAGGACATGTGTGAATTTCCCTGCAGGAGGACCCAAGGCTGTACTAGCTCCCACAAACCAATAACGAAGGCAATTGCTGCTGAGGTTTTATCACCCTTTTTTCTCATCCTTCCCTTTCATCTGAGGCAACCAGCGCTAGCTCAAGCCTCCTTTCAGGTGGTGAATTCACTCAAGCCCTCTGAAACCTTACCCTTGCTCAGACAGCAGAAAGGAAATAATCATCAAAGACTGCAAATGGACTGTGAGAAACAGTTTCTAAAGCAAATTCCCCTGAGGAGACAGAAAAAGAACCCTGTAGATTGTGAGCAGCCATCTTCTGACTCAAAATTATGAAAGTTCCTCTCAACAACTGTTAGCAATTCATGCAATACTCTCACTGTAATAGGGCTGCAAATGGTTAAGTTAATATGTGGATCACTGTCCATCACTCTTGTTCATCTCAAATACATTAATAAAGGACTTGATAGCAAAGACCTATGGCTATAAGCCAAAGGAAATTATGATAAAAACAGCGTGTAAAGGACAGCAACATGAGTTGCAGTGAAATTCTGCTTACAGGGGATACAGATGCTCAGTGTCCCAGTATTAGCTTGTATTCACTTTACAGGAAACCTCTGAGGATTATAGTCTCTGCCACAGCTGTTGCTGCACCTGGAAGGGAGCCCTTTCCCTGCCATTTCACATCCTCTGTGCTGCAGCTGAGCCTGTGTTGCAAACATAGCCAGGGAATCTTGCATCAAGTCAGTCATTGTTGTTGGTAATTGAATGAATGTCCCATTGCCTGCATTTGCATTAATCTGTCAGATGATCAGCTGGTACCACTGTACAAGCTATCACACTGAATGAACTGACTGTCTGGGGACTGTTGTGTAGCCTCACACCAGTGCCTGGGCCATTCCAGCAGCTTTACCCCAAGCAAACACTCTGCTCTCCTCCTGGGTAACCACAGTTATGTGAGTGTTGGCTGAGCCCTGCAGTACAGACCCACTATATCAGTGTGTTTACAGCACTTCCCAGTGTTCTTTGCTTATAGCCTGCAAAAAGACAATATCCTATTAAAGCCCTTTGTGCACTGCTGCCCTCTGTAAGTGCTTCATGCCCTAAAATCTCCCCTGGTGGTGTGGGGGTCAGCTGTGAGTGAGCAGGGCACAGTAGCAGTGACAGATTAGAGAGGAGATCTTCGCAGTAACATTTGGGGAGAGATCTTGAAGAGGGATGATCACAGAATGGTTTGGGTTGGAAGGGGACCTTGAAGATCATCTCATGCCAACCCTCTGTCATGGTCAGGGACAACTTTCACTGAATCAGGCTGCTCAGAGTCCAGCCCAGCCCTGCCTTGAACACTTCCAGGGATGGGGCAGGCACAGCTTCTCTGACAACTTGTCCCAGTGTTTTACCACCCTCACAGTAAAGAGTTTCAGCTTGATACCTAATCTAAACCTACTTTCTGTCAGTTTGAACCCATTCCCCTTGTCCTGTCACTACAGGCTCTTGTTAAGAGTCTTGCTACATCTTCCCTGTCAGCTCCCTACAGGTACTGGAAGGCCACAATTAGGTCATCCCAAAGCCTTCTCCTCTCCAGAATGAACAATCCCAGTTCTCTCAGCCTTTCCTCATAGCAGAGGTGCTCCATTCCCCTGGATCTTCTTGATGGCCTCCTCTGGGCTCTCTCCAAGGTCGATGTCCTTCCTGGGCTGGAACTCCCTGTGCAGGTGGGGTCTCAGCAGAGCAGAGCAGAAGGCCTGAATCCCCTCCCTCACCTGCTGCTTTGGGTGCTGGGACATGGCTAACATGATGACAGACATTATATGAGCCTTAGCTTGTGAGGCTTGGTAGAAAAAACCAGCATCCCCCAACTGTTCACGCTGCATAAAAAAATCTGCATTTCTCAGACTTAGTCAGAGAGTGATAGATACAAGCAACTGACTACTGGGAAAATTTACCAGACACACTTGCAGTTATGTAAGCAACAGAAACCAGCCCCAAACCCCCCAAAATTATGAAAGTCCTCATGTCACTTTCAAGTCATTTGCAAAGACTGTAACCCATTAAGATGTCACTTCCCCTTTACAAGTAACAGATGTTACCTTCTTATTTAGGCAATGTCCCTTTAATTTCTTTCCAGCTACTGGGTCTTCTCATACCAAAAGATGAAAACACTGTTCATTGCCAGCTAATGGGGACAGTTTTGTATTTTGTAACTCCTTAAGGAACGGTATCAGCAGAGAAACTACTGAGAGGGCAAGCTGGCAGAGCTGCCTTACATGCCAAGTAGGTATTTACTCTTGCTGGGGAAAGTGTCTTGGGAAAGGTTGCCCGGGACTTTGCAAACCTTGTAAATGTCACACATGCTACTAAGGGATCTTCTTACCTCGTTGTCTTGTTCTCCACCCAACTTGAGAATGCTCTCATCTTTTAAAAAACTAATAGAAGAAATTTCTTGCTAACACAACTATCAAATTTCTTCTCTTCCATCCATATCCGAGAAATTATTTTATAATGTTGTTGATTCTCCCATTTTTATCTTAAACTTTCTTCTGTCTGACTTCCAGCTTGGTCTGACTTTCAATGCTGTGAGTAAAGATTTTAGGTAGGAAAGTCCCTACCCCTCAGTTGTTTTGCTCCCAACAGTCAGCACCAACACACTCAGCAATGACCTTCCTCAAAGACTTAACCTCTGCCCTCACCTTGAGACAACTACTGCACTCAAAGGACCTGGGCTTTCTTGGACCACTGGGTTTGGAGTGCCTGATATTACTTCTTTGTGCTCCTAGCACTTCTTGTGTCCACCCATTTCAGTTTTCTCTCCACAGGCAAACTGAGTGGCTTTGAAACTGTAGTTGGGATTTTCTTTTATGTTTGAATAACGTCCAGCATAGCTGGGCATTGTTCCAAATTTAGTGCTTCTGGATGATACAGTAATAATACTGTGAGAATAACAATACTACTACTGCTACTACTGTCCTGGAGAACCAGAAACACACATTCCAGTGGCTACAGTTTGAGCAATGCTTAAGATCAGTTTCCAAGTTAGGCTTATTTGTTTAATCTGTTTTCTTAAAGAAATGAGACAGGAGCTGGTGGAATGAACAGATTACTGAAAAAGGGAGGGACAGAGACCAGGCTTTTTAAATTCAGATGCATATCAGGATTAGCTCTATGAGTTGGAGTGTGGAAAATAAGAAGTAAATTGGAAGCTCAATTCTTTCTTCAGTTTCTGTTTCAGCTGTTGGTGTTTTCCTTGCCCCTTCACATTGCCTCTCTGCTTTGCTTTTCTCAGTTTTGAGTTTGGCTTATTAAAGAGAAAGTACTTAGGAGATTGTATAACTGATTGACCAGCTGCAGTGGGTGAATGAAGGAGGTTGGCAATATGTAACACCAGCTTTATATTTAATTCACTGAAATCTCTTCAGCATCAATAGATATCATTATTTTTGTGATCTCACATGAATGTCAGTCCTGTGTCTCTTCTCAAGGGAAGGCATTTTAAACAGCAGCAATGCTGATATTAAAAATATGTCCCATCTGTAGTTAAGCATGAGTACAAAAACTCACTTTTACTGGGCCCAACAGGTAATACCAAACCAGCCCAAGTAAGAAGATGGGTGGGTGACTGTCACACCCAGCTCATAGCTGCAGCTCTGGCCCTGACTCTGCAATTCCCAGTGGGGAAAGAAGAAGAGCATCTGTGGAGTATCTGCCAGCCAGCAAAGACAGGCAGTTGGCAGCCTTGGGTTTCCTGGAGGCTGTGACAATTTCACAGAAAATACGGGTTTCAAGAGAAATGGCACAACCATAACTACCCTTGGCTGTTGTGTAACCAATTTCTGTTACATGCCATAACTAGGACTCCTAAGCCTGCAGCCAGGGCATTTCCTCCTTGGCTGGCCCCACCCCAGCCACCCCAGCCCCCTGCCCTCCTGCTGTAGCTGTCCCTGGAACCAGCAGCAGCAGCAGAACTGCCTGTTCAGGGAGGTCTGGGTGTGCTTCATGTCGAGCAACCCACGGAGACCAAACTGGAAAGCATGCATTTTCCAGCTGTTACTCAAACAGAGCCTAAACTTTGCACAGACTCACACACCCCTAAGGCAACTGTGTAAGTTGCTTATGATGTCAAAGCAATGCTACGAAGAGATGAGCTTGGAAGATCTCAGCTCTGATCCCTAAGCCTCAGCTGATCCAGATATAAATTTTGAATTAAATCTTCTCAACTCCTTCCTTTCTAGAGCCAGCTATCGCAAAGTTTTTCCCTACAAAAAATCATTTTAACTGCTACTCAGAGGACCTGTAATGACTGCCATGAAACAGGCAACTATAATTTGCTCACATCAGCAGCCCACCCAGCTATAACTGTGCCTACTGTGCAAGATTAATTTCCTAAAACATTGAACTCAGGCATGAACACTATGTAGCTATTACAGCATTCATCTGTGAGGTTCTTACATAGTCATGAATATATTTCAGATTAACAAATGACCTCACTACCCTGCAGTGAGATTTGACCAGACCATTTTCAGCAGCTGCTGCAGAAGACCACACAAGGGAAAAAAAAAAGAAAAAAAAGAAAAAAAAGAAAAAAAAAAAAGAAAAAAAAGAGAAAAAAATATGCCCCTAGAGTTATTGACAGAGGTTGGATAAAGTTATGACTGCTTGGATCAGAGTCCTGTGAGCACCAGTAAAGGCAGCCACAAACTTGCTGTTACCTCATCCTCTCACTTCTGCTGGCTAATATCTAAATGCCGAATTGTATTATCTCTGTTTGGATATTTGTTTGTATGAACACTATTGGAGTACTTGTCTTGATACCTAGACATCGGTGAAGTGGAAATAAGCGACAAGAGATGAAATTTTAGATGAAAAATATTGTCTTTCCTTGACTCAGAATCATTAATAATATGGATAAATAAAATATCCACAATATATTTAGAAATATATGTAAGTGTGTGCATGAAAGTTCCATAAAAAGGTCATACTACTTTTTGTCAAATAAGAACTTAATTTCATTCATCCCCCTTCCCCCACCTTCTAATTTTACCCAGCTGGTTGTGAATAAACACTGAATAACAGAGGCCTCAAAAAATCACAGCAAAATCTACAAAATCATAGAAAGGGTTTGATTTCTTCCTAAGGTGATTACACATGTGTGTATGTTTTACAGGTAGGATGATAATGTTTCATACTCTAGGAAGTGCTGTTCAGAAATTATTTTAAGGAGGAGAGAGGAGGAGAACCTGCTGACTAGAAAGAAATTTTTAACTGAGCTAGTTAAGTCCATCTCCCCATCTTCCCCTCTGGATGGGGGATTTTGATGGCTTTGATTCTGAACCCTGTTGTCTCTATGCTATGAAGCTCATAAGCATAGATCACAAACTCTGTTATTAATTTACAAATAGAGTAAAATGGTAAGATTTTAAAATGTTAGAGTCATTGCAAAACTCGCCTTTCCACCTCTTTTGCTTCAAGTACTTGTGCTCTGTGACCCCAGTAGCTCCTTTGCATGAGGGTGAGTGCCTGACACAAACCACAATAACCAGGGAGGTGTTTCTGTGACTCTTATTCCCCTTTTCAAGTTGTTTTACATCAGATGTTGGACAGGAGTTTCAGGGGTGTTTGCAGCTGTCACTCTAGCACCACCCTGTTTCTTTTTAGAAAACTTTTATGTAACAAGTAAAGCTGCTGCCACATATGTTCCCTATGTCTGAAAACAGATGCTTGGTGGAACATGGGAGCTAAAATCCCCAGTTACTCAGTGGTGATTTAGATTCATCACAACAGAAAAATCTCCCTCAGTGGGCACTTGGTGTTTGGCTGCAGCTTTCTTTGAGGAGGGGAGAGAGAAACCATTCCATACACAACCAATGCCCACAGACCCCTGACCTGGCACAGACCCAGCAGGCAGAGCAGCTCACAGGCAACACAAGATAAATGTGACTGCACAGCTTTGGAGCCACGGTACAGCCGGGTTTATGGCTGCATTTACAGGATGTCACCTCTGAGCTGATACTCCCCGAGACACAAACTGCTGCTGCCTTTGGGCTGGGAAGGTCCTGACTCAGGATATTCTGATCAGGGTGTACACTGGCTCTGTGCTTTTATCAACACCATGACTGTGCTAAAAAAATCCCTCTCCAAATTAAATGGGAACAAAATGACTTGGTCAGATTGCACAGGAGGCAGCAAAGCACATCCCAATAATCAGGTAAGAATTGCTCATTACAGGAACTGCTTTCTGTATTAGAACAAACCCTGTCTATGTGGCAGGCACTGTACTGATGCATTCAGGCTACCAGGAACCAATAGTTTCTTTTATAGTGTATTTAAAATATCGGTGTGCTGACATTCACATCCAGCTCCACGTGGCCTAGCTGCAAGCTGGGATTTCAGTGGCTTCTGTGAGTGCTTTAGATTGCATGAATTTGAGTTAACATGCCAGACTTTGTACTGGTGGCACAGATCGAGTGTAATGGGATCGCAGCCGTCGGAAAGATAACGAGTTACTGGCAGACACCCAGAAGGCAATAAGAAGGAAAGTAACAAATCTGCTCCCTTACCTTCACACTTCTCTGTTTACATGAACAAAACCTGCATGGGAAGAACAGCAGGTGTCTTTCACCATGGAATCATACACAGGAACACACAGCTCCCTACATGGGCTGTACCTTAATTCTGTTAATAAGATCCCCATTGTTAACCATAACTCATACCCCTGACTGACACAACAAAGAAAATATGTATTGATAGAAAATACCAGTGAAACCCTGTGGGCTTTCATTGTCTGAAATTCATAGATTTGTCCTTGAAATGAACTACCTGGAAAAGCAGGTAATAATGTTCAGCATTTGTTAGGAGAGTTAAAAGTAGCTCTGTGTACCTGCAGATGATGGGGAAAAGAAAAATTGAAAACAAGTTTACTAGGACATGATGCAGAATGAAAATACTTCTCCCAGAGTTTCATAATAATCTTTTTGTAGTAAAAAAAGCTTTAACTTTCACCATTAAGATTCACAATAGGGGAAGGGTGTGCGAAAAAGTGGTGTAAGAAACAGAGGTGTAAGAAATTAGGCCAAGCCTGGAACAGGACTTCTACAAGATCTTGTGTCTAAAATGCATCTTCAATGTATTTCCCAAGTTCTCACCATTGTAGACAAGTGAAGGGAAGTAAGATTATTTTTCTGTTACTTTTTAAATTGATCAAGAACACAAAGCAAAAATACAACTAAGGCAAAACTTTATTTCTTTTTTTGGTTGAAAGAAAAATGAAACAGTCATATAATTAAGCAGTATTTTCTAGGGTTCTCCTGCAGGAGGATCTTCACCAAGACTCATTAAACTCATACTCTTACTCAGTGCATCTGGTTTTCAAGTAAAGCAAAAATACCAAATGAGATTACAAAAATACCAAATTAGATATGTGGAATATTTCTCTGATGATTGCCCCTCAATACCTATGACAGGGGCACAACAGCCACGACTCTTTTTACTCACCTACTTCTTTAACCATACTGATCATACCAAACCCTTTTCCAGTTGCTGCCCCACATTCTTTTTCACATTGCAGAATCCCAAATATGAGGGAAACTAATGTATTTTTGTCAGTTCCACAATTTGCTCTTGGATGCTGGAACCTAATTCAGAAATTTATATCATAATCCAAAAAATGCTTAATTATTAATTTACATTTGAAGTCAGTACAACATACACGCACATTTTCACACAACACTTGCCTTTGGCAAATGCAGTATTACAGTATTAATTTTACTTGCACTTCGGTAAAAGCAGAATTTTATTTGTCTGCAAAGCAAAATATTTTGAACAGTATTGTAAACTACACATACACAGGGCTCCTTCTGTAGTGTCACACTAGCTATACGTATACACAATTTAAGCAGCAAAATATTCTTTAGCTTGCTCTTTGCACAGGACACTTGTTTCACACCCTAATAGTCAGTTATCTGAAAAACAACCCAAACAAAACTGCGTAATAGTGCTTTAATAGTCATTTCTTCAAATTCAAAACAGCCCTACAGTACTGTTAGGCTGTTACCAGTCTCTTTCAAAGACATACAGTATAAACAAAAAATTCTATCCTTAAGCAGCATCTGAGAAAACAACTTAATGCAGCTGCCACTTAGTGGCAGCAATCATTTAGGCATTTTTGGTATCGATACATCTCTTAATCATATAATTTGTGCATTTGTCAACAAAAATGGAGGCCCCAACCCAGCAAATACTTGCAGGTGTGCAAACGCTTTTTTTCCACATGGAATATTTCAAGTTAAGACTCATCACATGAACAAAGTTAAGCACTTGCATAAATCTTTAAAGGAGGGGAATTCTTAGTGCTGAAAACTGTTTTATTTCACAGGACTAAGATTCAATTCTAGATTTAGAGAACATAGGAAAACTCTTATAAAGAACAGATACATTACTTTGATAAATGCTTTCAAAGCTAACAAGAGCCTCTAGAAATGTGTGTGCCTTCCCACTGATCACTTTGATCCTACTTGGAGCATGGGTGCAGTCATATTGCCCTAGCTCCTGGCTACTGCACGAGGAATCAATAAAGTGCTTGTCACAAATTCCATAACCGTGGAATACAATCAAATTTTAGTACCATCAGAATGTTTTCAGATTTATAAATGATGAATTAAGGGCTGGTATCAGATCCCCAGCATGTTTCCCTGAATTGCTAACAAATATTATGCTCTTCATTTGAAGACAAATTAGAATTCTGCTAGGACTGGGTATGTTTCACCTTTGTCCTAGCAAAGTCCTCCTTTGCCTCCAGGGGAAAAGCTTACCTGGATTTGGTGTCCATGTAAACATTCATGCTTGACCAAAAAGTGATGCTTATGCAATTTCACAAGCACCAGCATTCCAAGGGAGAGCTGGCTTTGTTTAATCAAGCATGGAGAACCAGTAGTGTTTACAATATATCCACTCTGAATTGTGTTCATAATTTGCTCCCAAAGGCATCATAATCCTGAGAGGTCTTGCTTGCCCTTTGACACTTCCTTTGATCCGTTTTGTTCCTCTGGAATAAAATATCTTTGATATTATCTTTGACATAAATTCTACTGATCTTTGTGGCAACTTCTCATAAACATACTTCTAAATATTTAAATTACTAAAATTTTCTCTTCAGATAGATACATATATATATACTAAATTTCTTTTGCTAGCTTTCAGATAACTAAACTATGAGAACTGGCTTAGACTGTATGCTCTCTGTAGAGAACTTCTGTATGCTCCTCATCCAGAAACAAATAATAGTTTGAAATATGTAGCCATATGTTAGGATGATTTATTTTTTTAAAGGCTTCGGTGTTGCTCCTATTTCTCTTCCAGTCAGCTACAGGATAATAGCAACAGCAAACACATTGACAATGCAGTTCATGGTTCGGTTTTCCCATCTCACTGTGCAGGTTCCTGGAAGAGATTATTACAAAATTAAAAAAAGAATTCCATTGTCTTTACTACAGTCATTTTATTGAACTGTAAATTATGCCAGATTACTATAAATATTTAAGTGGTAATTTAAGGGAAATAGTAGTATGTCAGCTTGACATTAAAAA
Organism: Pycnonotus jocosus; assembly: GCA_013400435.1. Lineage (NCBI taxonomy): Eukaryota > Metazoa > Chordata > Aves > Passeriformes > Pycnonotidae > Pycnonotus > Pycnonotus jocosus. Next base: position 171,482 of record VWYP01034967.1, read on the forward strand.
ACCTAAAATCCTCAAAACATTTTCATTAACTTATACATTGTTTGCTACCTAATGTGAGCCTTGTAAGCTTAAGACAGTTAACAGGAAAACACCATTCCAGTATCTTTCTTTAAAAGCTGGACTTGCAAAAATCCTTGGAATTCTCATACTGAAATTGGTATGACAATCAGACAACAAATCAGAAAAGGAACTGGATCAAATATATTCCAGTGTATTTTACTTTCTGTTGTTCTTCTTCTGTTGTATCAATGCCTTACAAGCAAAAGAAACATGAAGATTAAATTGTGTTTATTTAACTTTATACTATGATTTCTTTTTAAGTTTGGTTGACTTTTCAAGGCTCTCTCTGTTTTAAACTTAAACCTTGGCATCCTCTTCTAAAAAGACCTTTCTGACTCCGAGAAAGACGACAAATTATTTTAATACTGTTTCCCTGTGACATTCTTAACCTGTGAAAAAAAACCTATTTAGAACTAATTTTGAAGCAATACAATGCATCCAAAGCCTGGCTGACACTTACACAGCTGAAACACATAAGTAAGTCAAACTATTTCTATTTTTCCCTGAGTTCTTTTCTCCTCCAAAGTAGCAGTCCCCTCACAGCAAGCAGATATGTTTAGGGCTACCCACGTGTATTTACTGTGAGCAATGTTTTCTGCCTCTTCAGCTGAGAGGATTAAATGTTTTGACTCTTGTTTCAGAATGAAAGGCTTTTCTATTCCTGCTTCTCATAATTTACAAAGCAACTGCTCTTAATGCCAGCACTGACTGATAACATTTTTGCTGGGATTGTAAACAAATACCTCATTCTCAAAATTACTGTTTCCAAAGTCATTCCCAAAAATGTTCAACCCAACTACTACAACTGAGCAAGAAGTAACATTTCTCTTATTACAAATTGTCTGTTTGGATGGGGAAACTTACCATCAGTTGTGGTATCCCAGAAGCATGAGCTTGCTGTGTGGAGACCAGCTCCACTCCTCTGCATCACTGCACAGGTAACTACAAGACACAGGCATAAAACCAGGGAATTAATGCTGGAGAGGTGGATCATTCAGAATTTACAAATTCAAGTCTGTATTACATTTTCAAAGGGTTGGCATGTGGCATTCAGCTAAGACAAAACCTTTTTTGACAATCTCTTTTGCCCCAGTATTTTTCTCAAGAACTTGTTACTCACTTCATGATTATTTTTACTCACACGAAGACAACGGCTTCAATAAAACACTGGTTAATAGGATTATGGTTTTTATCTTTTAAACTACTTAGATATGGCTTGTGCCACTCAGAATAGGATTGCAGGTGCTGTCCTCACAGGTACAGCAGAAGTCACACTTAATGAGAGCTGTTTCCCAAAAATACTTGTTGACCCCTCTCAGAAACCACACCCCAGTAATGTGCAGCTTTTCTAGACTGACCTGCAATGGTCATAAAACCATCAACAACCTGAGACCAAGACTTTCAAAACAGAGCACAGTGCAAACACTTGCTATTACATCAACACTCCACAAAAGGACCAAAATGGGTTAAACTTTCTTATTTAACTTTCTTCCTTCCACAGGTATACACATAAATACAATGGGATGTGACTCTGCATACAGGACTAAAGTCTTCCAGATCCTTCGATTTTGAGGAGGCTTAATCTGACTGAAAAATTTATTAAAGATAGCAATTTTTCCCTGAACTGATACTAATAGGTTGATATAATTGTCTTGGAGTTGCTTAACAATTAGGAAAGACCATGTAACACGTAATCTTCTGTGTTAATGTTGCCAGCATGCTCAGCCCAGGTAAAATTGCCAGAGCTTTACCACAGGTATTACTAAAAATCTGTGTAACAGGAGTTCAGGTACCTGCTCTGTTTTGTTTACAGCATTCCCCTGAACCTTTCAGGAATTATTTATTGTGTCTGTCTGTGCTACAAGTACAGCTGCTTGTACTTACCAATGTACTTATAGGTTTTCCCAAGTTTCACCAGATGGGTCAGCGACTGTTCTACTATAGCAGCAGTCCATTGGTTGACTTTGTTGTGATTATAATCTGCCTTGCCTAAAACACTTTCTATGCACTAGAACAGAGGGAAAAATACTTACAGTAAACACACTTCAAAATGTAGAATTATAAAATGTTTTGCATAATCTGAGGGATTTTTTTTCTGGCCATTAGGTTACTTTAAATCACCCAAGCTCATTAGGTATCACCTGCTGAATGGGAAGTAAAATGACCCTTCTTGGAAATTTATCTTTAGTACATATTTACCACAACATTACAAGTACAAAAATGATGCTCTGACTAAACATTTCTTGCAGGAAAGACCTTAGCCACACACTTTGAATACCAAGTGAATGGATCTGTTTACCACTGAAGATCCTAACACATCCCACTGTTCCTAATGACTGCCAGCTCCAGCTTGCCTTTCAGAAGCTGCTGTAATGGAGACGGCACTACTCAAACCAATAATATCAGCTTGGGCTGGCCAACCTTTCAGAGCATTTAAACAAAATTCCCAAACCTTCAGATACAGAGTGACAACATTGAAATGCACATCCTTGCTTAAAAGATGGGGAAGATACTAAAGGGTCATATCTTGCAGCATAAGAAACATCTGAACTGCTCGAAAATTGGATGTTCTCCCACAGCTACAGACTGGCCAACACTTGCTCAAAACTTAAAATGATTGAACAAAAATCATTCTCTCAAACTGTAACTCTTAAATTGTATTCTCTGCTCATGAGAAATACAGAATTATGTGCTAATGGATACTTAAAGTTGAGGAATTTGCTTAAGAAACATACACCTGGAAAAGGTAAGGGAAATAAAACTGTGTTCTCCTCTGACTCAGTAAGATGTATCCCATGCACTAATTCCCCACCAACAGGCTGTGTAAGAGACCCGTGTCCCAGATTTTGAAAAGCCCAGTTAATTCTGGCCACGCAGTACAAAGCTGGCCAAAGGAGTCAGTGGAAACAAACAGTCACAAAACACAACAGAGGACAGAAGAGGGACAAGACCCCTCAGGGATTTTGGTCCTTCCAGGGATGCACCCAGTGCTGGAGCTCCTTGGCCCTGTTTAAGCTTCCAATCAGAGGCAGAAATGCTTGGCTTTACTCCCAGTGCCACACCGTATTTGGCTTTACAAGGCAGGGATGGTTACATAAAGGGCTGAATTGTTTATCTAACATCCAAGAGGTTGCTGTTGTGTACTAGAGTAGCTTCAAAAAGTGCAGGTGGGAAAGGACCTGCAGAGCTCCTCTAGAAACCCCCATCTCAAAATACTATTTCCCTGCACAACCTGAGAGCATCTGTGAGCCACAAGCTTCTCAATAACCACTTTCCAGTTACTAGGTATTTAATTTAGACTGTCAGGCTACTCACTTTCATCCTGTTCTTTCTCTGTAAAAAATGCATTTTAAAAGCTAGGACAAGGAGCTCAAAGAGTGCAACCTCCCACACACGCCAAGGCTAACTTCCAAGTCTGATAACATTGCTCAAGGCCTTGTCCAGTCAAGTTTTAAAAATCTCTAAGGATGGAGACTCTGCAAGCTGTCCCTGCAGCCTCTCCAGTGATTAGCTTCTCTCTAGCTGGATAAATGAGAAAAAATAAATTAGAGTGAATTTCCCTTGCAGCTTGTGACTGTCACCCCAACTCTTTCCACTGTAATGCAAATCTGGCTCCCCTCTCATCTACCTTCTCCTCTTTAGGTAGCTGAAGACAGCAATTAGATAAATCTTAAAGCAGCTCCAAGTTAAAGTCTGTCTTTATATAAATACTAATTCTATTTAATTTTATATTTATCAGGGATAGTCAAGGAAGATAACTACTTTCACTACTGTGCAAAGTATGGCAGAGAATTTCTTTGAAATACAGCTGTTAGCTTAAACCTACCTCCTTAACTATGTTGTGGGCCTCATCAGCATTGAAGATCATCTGCAATAGAAGTGAATTATTATTATTTCTCTCAGAAAAGCAAACAAATTATAGTTTAAGGAACACATAATGTTTAGTTATTTGCATTGTAGTCTGTTAGTACAATTTTTAAATCTTATTTTTTTTCCTCAGCTCCATACATTTGTTATTTAGCATTGCTTTTCTAGCGATGTTTGAGTGAGGCCAAAAAGCTCAGAACTCAGTGAACTTTGAAACAGGCTCACTTTACATTTTCTGTAAAGATTAAATTCCATCATGTCTATGCTTGCCACAGGAATATTCTCCAGGTAAAATTAAACAATAAATATTTCCCTCTTAATCTATGTTTTTACTGGAGCCACAAACTTGCTAACCCACAGGTTACATCTTGCCTCCCAAGGGCAACACAGAGTTTTGCAAACCTAATATGTGAAAGACTGGTTTGCACAGTCATTACCTTACCCAAACACCTTTCTCAAGCACAGAAGGACCGTGCAGGTTGTAATTCCTCCTATTTTCTACTCTTTCCTGCTCATGGGCACTTCGCTTAGCTCACAAAGAAATCATGGCACGCTCCCTTGTGCTTACAGCCAAACACTCGGGCAGGGGCAGAAACCTCAAGGGCATTAATGTTTAATTTGCTTGGAGTTTTGGTTTATTTTTAAATGAAAACTGGTGCCCAGAGCCCTGCACCAGCGCCCGGGAAGGGATCGGCTGCTCCGCTCGAACTGGCAGGACCAGCCCGCGGCGCTGACCGGGCCCGGCACTTCCTGGGATTTTCCCATGGAAATGAGGCTTTTCCCAAGAAAAATGGCCGCAGTCTGACAGCCCCAGCGGCAGCGCCCCGCGCCGCGGCTCCTTCCCGGAGGCAACATCCACCCCGCGGCTTCGGGGCCGGGTGGGCGGACTGAGGGCCCCGGGCACAGCGCTGGGCTCGGCGGCGGCCCTACCTCATCGTTGTGGGGGTGAAACTCCTCCATGGCCCCGGAGCGGGCGGCGGCGATTCCGGCAGCGGCGGCAGCGGCGAGTCCTGNGGAGGAAAGGCTGAGGGAATTGGGGTTGGTCAGCCCCGAGAAGAGAAGGCTTTGGGTGACCCAATTGCGGCCTTACAGTGCCTGAAGGGAGCCTAAAGGAAAGATGAGGCAAGATTGTTTACAGAGCATGTAATGACAGGAGGAATGGCTTCAGTGACAGGAGGAATGACTTCAACCTGAGAGTGTAGGTTTAGTTTAGATATTAGGAAACAATTCTTTACTGTGAGGCTGGTGAGGCACTGGCACAGGCTGCCAGAGAAGCTGTGGCTGCCCCACTCCTGGCTGTGTTAGAGGCCAGGCTGGATGGGGCTCTGAACATCGACTGGAAGGTGTCCATGGCAGGGTGGTTGGAACAGGATGGCCTTTAATATCTCTTCCAACCCAAACCATTTTCTGATTCTGTGACTCTCTGAGTGCTCCTCCCGGGAGCAAGGGAGAGCCGGGCAGCCGCTGCTGTGCTCTCGGCATTGCTGGACAGCCCGGCACCGGCACAGCTGGGCTGTGTGTGAGCACAGTCCCTCCAAAGAGAGGAAATTTTTTTCTCTATTGTGTTGGCGTTCTTGAGAAGTTCTTTGCTGGACATAGAGCGCTGCCCCAGGAGCGGCATCTCCAAAGGAGCTGTCACACCCCTCTGCCTTCCTGCGTTCCCCTTCTCCCTCCGCTTGGAATGAATTTGTGTCAATTATCCAATACAAAGTTACGATTACTCACCAATTATGTTGCCACCAAAGTTACAAAAAAGGCTCATTTAATTTCAGGTCCCTTAAATTCTACTTCATTATAGAGAATTGATCCTGAGTTTTATTTCACTCAATACACATACAGATACATATATAAATACATCATATCTTTGCTGTCTCTCTGAAGTTGCCTGGGAAACAGGAAAGGCACCTCATAAAAAAGGGCAGAGATTTCAAAGGGTGGGAGGTTGGTTGTTGTTTCAGTGTGGTTTTTTTAAATGGTTTCTATTATTTTTATGGTGGGGGGGTGTCATCTGGGAATCTTGTGTTGGTTTCTGTCCTGTGATTTCTTCTGTATTTTCTCCTGAGTTCTCCTGTGCTTCCAAACCAGATTAAACGTGGCAGAAAAGACTAAGGCTTCTAGTTTCAGTATCAGTGGAGTATGTTTGGACATATAGACACTACGTTACAAAAGCGTTTCTTGTTTAGTCTTAATTGTACATTCATTGGAAAGATTGTGTTTGAAAAACCTGAAAGTACAGAGAGAAGTAAAACTAAGCATTTTTTTATTGCTCCGCTCTTGACATATCTTTCACGTTTAGTATTTGTCAATGGCCATGGAAGGAGAACACTGAAGGTGAAGACTTAACCTCTTCAAAAGCAGATTTTTTGTTGCAAGGGCAGAGGGATGTGGTCATAGGAAAATACAGGAAAGAAAATCTCCTGGAGTGTAAAGGGTTTTGTGGGTGTTTTGTGGGTTTTTTGTGGGTTTTTTTTTGTTTTGTTTTGTTTTTGGGTTTTTTTTTTCTGTGACCCCTGCAGTATTTTTGTGAGCTAAGCATGGGATAAAATTGCATGCTGGCTTTTAGTGAAATAAAAGCTAGTGGAAGCACTAACACATGCATTGGCATCCTGTAGACAGAGTTAACAGTGCTTTAATAACTTATGCTTGCATCTTGTGGATTTTTTATCCTTTGTATCCTTCATAGATCTCATATCTTTACCTCTGTATCTTTAGATGTAATATAGACTAAAATGAAAATAGTTCCTAGGCTGTTTTTCTGTTCTGTTTAGAAACATTCAAAGAAATAATTAAAGAAAATATTAGCAATATTTATGTCACTGAATCATATGGAAAATAAAAAGGGTTCCTGAATGATTGATGAAATGTGTGTGTGTGTATGTGAGTGTTTTTAGGTTTTAATGCAAAAAATTACTTATCATTCCTCTCCAGCTACCCTTTGTAGATAAGAGGATAGCAGGAGGTCCAAGGAAATGCTGAGTCCATGAGGTTCAGCCCAACATCCAGACAGCCATTAGAAAAACAACAAAATGACAAAACAATATTAACCCAGGAAGCTTTTCAAATAAACACTCAGCATCACCCACGAGCATCCAACACAGTTGTGTCAAGAGTATATGTCAAATAATCTGATTTTATTCTTTGGTAGGACAGCTGCTTTAATGGATGAAGAGGAAATACAGGATAAATGTGTTATTTTGTAGTAAATTTGTCTTTTTATGCTCTCCCACATAAGAATGTGTAATCTGTGGAAAAACTAACCAATCATCACTAATAAAGGTTTATAACAGTAGGAGGAATAAAGGCAAGAAGATGGGTGGGGTTTTGCTCTAAGGGCTAATTAGTATTAGTCACAATAGCTTGAATAATGGAATAAAAAGATGCTTATAAAAGCTTGTTATTGACAGCATGTTGAAAGAAATTGCAAGCACACTGAATGACAGGATCAAAACTAAAAATACTGAATAGGCTGAAAAAAACAACAACAAGAGATTTCATAAAAACCAGGCCATCAAATGCACAACTACAAAATGGAGCCTAATTGTCTAGGCAGCAGTGCTGCAGAGAAAAATATGTAATTACAACAAATAGGAACCCAGGTATGATGTTATAAACAACTAAATAAATTGAAGGGTACCATGAAGGGCACAGAAAGCAGTCATTTTGTTCTGCTTGGTGTTTATCAGACGTTGAATGCAACTCTCAGCCCAGTGTGACAGTGGGACAGACAGAAGAGTAATTCTTCCTGAAGGCAGCAACAAAAGGAAGCTTAGAAAATGTGATTTGTGGAGGAAGTGCATTTATTTTATGACCCTTGCCCAGACTTCTTTATAGATGTCTCTGACTGCACAGTGATTTACTGGAAAAGGTGATTAACGAGTCAATGTGTAATGAAAGGTAGGACCAGAAATAATGCCTTTAATTAGAACTCAGGGAGATTTATGTTAAATATTAAGGAAAATAATAATAATAATAAAGCACTGAAGCAGACCTGCTTTTGAAATCACCTCCTCTGGATCAATAACATATTGTTAACATCTGCCAAGCATCTAGGTGGCCTTTAGAGAGGAGGAAATATTAAATAATTCCTGAGCTAATTTTAGACACAGATTTATTCAACTTTCAAAACTATTGAGGGGTTATTTTTCTTTCTTTCCTAATCAATTCACTTTTTAAAATCTAAATTCAATAACATAAATCACCATTATTTTTCCTTTTTTTTTTTCTTTCCTGAGAATGACTAATGCTCTTAGTGATTTCACAAGAGAAATTTAAAAAAATTAACAAAGAGCCAGCACACTTCTTTTCAGGAGGAATTGCCTGATAATATTGCTTAATTCCTTATTACACTACTGCAAATTGCAAACTGGAAAATGTAAATGGGTTGGCAATATAATCAGTTCTGAGAACTGTGATAGGAAATGTGAAAAGTGCTGAAAGTGGTGGCTCAGGAATACAGCCCTAAATGTGAAAGAACTGCAGTCTTTCATCTTTATGCAGAACAGGAACTTTTAACAAGAGAACAAACAGTGAGGTTGAAATTACTTGTTGATTAAAAAGCTAATATTTGAAGAGGATTTGGTGCTGTGGAGAGGTGGCAGTCTGTGCAGGCTGTGCAGATCCTACGCTGCCTGAGCACAGCCAGGAAAAATTGTGAATACTAAAGCAGCTAAAATTGTCTGCCTCCTGTCTGGATTTATCCTTTACATTGTAGCAAACATTTAAACCTCCACATGCACGTTGGACTGTGAAATACAAAATCCATAGAGTTCTGTTTAATTTTTCTGACTTAGTTCCTGAGCTACAAGTGGCTGGATGCTGGAGGAAGAACCACAGTGTGCTGCTCTTGTTCTTGCTCTCTTCCTACACACTCACTGCTCCCTACCACAGGGATTGGAACAGGGGATGTCCTGTTTTAGGGATCAGATGGACCCTTGGGATAATCTATATGGCACCTCTTCTGCAGGCCAGATCAGGGATGCTTGACCCCAGCAGAAGTTTTAGGTATTTGGTTTTCTGAGTTTTGGGTGTTGGTTTTTTTCTGAGAGTTGTTTTAATGTTAGTGGAATGACTTGCTAGAAGTTCTTTGAAGAGCTGAATGGCCACTAAACACTAAAGTTGTTTAAAAAAATTCTAACACAGCAAGTCAGAAGCATTATTGCTACACAACATGACAACTCAAACAGAAACCCCTGAGGTGGAGGAGAAGAGCAAAACCTCCTTCACTTCCTAAGCTTTGAAACTTGGTTTAGCAGGAAGTGGACAGAGTAATGTCTTGTCCTCATGTCCAGGAAACTGTACAAACATACTGGGATGTACAATATGTACAAACACTTGGGATAAAAACTGATGGGCATTTTAAATTCCTGTTTCATGGGAAATGCTGACGTTTCAGATCTTAGAGTTTCAGCAGAAATTTGAATGAAATGGTGGTTTGCTGGTTTTGGGAACTGCTCACCTGCTCACCAAAGGCAAGATGTTTGTTGTGGCTTTGATGGCAGGACAAAACAAGCCTTGATAAGAACAACTTGCACTCTTTCACACTGCATGCACACCCTGGAGCTAGAGCCACCTGCCAGCAACAAGCAAATATGGCAATGAAGAAGAAAAAGTGTTTGATGAAGGTAGGAAAAAGCACTAAGAAGATGTAGAAAGAAAGTGTCTAGAGAACTGATTGCTGATATGCTTGGCAGTGATTAACCATTGCAATGAACTACCTCAGGAGAGGCTGTTACTTGTCCTCAAGGATGTTCTCAGGATTTTCATGTTCACGTAAACTTCCAGCATCTTCAAAACTAAAGGTGAGGAGAAAAATAAGGGGGAAAGGATATGAAGAAGAGCTGTCCTGGGAACCAGCGCTTCATTATTTACCTTGGCTCCAAACAGAAGGAAATTTATGATGTATCTAGTTAGTCTCTCCAGTTTTCAAACATAGATGATAGCCTCAAATAAAGAGATAGAGGTTCTTAGGTTTGTTGATACTGTCAGTGGTGGTCCTTGAGAACAGTTCTCTCTTGCTTTTAGGAAAGAGGCAAACTCTTGCCTACAGAGATAACAACAGCTTTATGGCTTAACACAGGGATCTGATTTTCCACCTTGCTCCCTTCTGTGCTGGCATAGTGGTCCCAAATAATGGCACACACCTCCTGACTCTACCTGGTAATGTGCAGGCAGTGTCTGGGGGCCTGCAGGAGTGGGCTCTGTGAGAAGACACCAGGAGCTGCCTCCATGCCAGGCACAGCTGGTTCCAGCTGCCTTGGAAATGGATCCAAGCTGAGCTGCTGCCTCAGCCCAGCTCACCGGCAGATCACAACTCCCTCTGCACATCACAGCTGAAAGCAGCACTTTTCTCCAAGCTGCTGGCTGTCAGCATCACTTTATTCAGTGATACTCAGCAATTAGAGACACAAAAAGGCAGCAGAGTGGCAGGTGTTCCTTGAAGGCCTTTGAATATCAACTTTCTTCGAGCAGGAGAGGAAGATGCATTTTCATTTGCTCCACTTCAGTCTTTTTCCTCATTATGGGATAAATACAGAACAGGAACAGCAGGAAAAGCTCAGGAGCAGAATGCTGGAGAAGAAACCTAGCACATATCACAGGACTAGGCATTTTCCATCCTATTACTTGGTTTTTTTTCTGGAAGTCACGTCTTTGTTCCAGTAAGATAAAGAAATGAGAATATATCTAACCAAAGCAAGGGACTCTGCATTTTGGACATATTACTAGTTTTTACATCTATGATAAAGTATTATAGTGTATTAACATTTTTGGACCAATTATAGCTGTAACTTGGGATTCAAAAATTCAATGTATGATTGTATGTGTGGCTGGAGAAGACACTATTTTCGAAGCAGATCAAATGAGTGTATAGAATATATTTTACTTTTCCAAAGCCATTAGCAAAGGAATGTGCAAAGCAATTTAGTGGGAATTTCTAGTGATCAAAATTTGAAAATAAATGTCTGAAAGCAAATAAATCCCATGAGTTTATACACTTTGTTTTTTTAATAAAACCTAGAAATTGGCTGATTTCATCTGAGAAGGGCTCCAGATCTATTTGTTCAAAATGTATTGAATTACTTCCTCCTACAAATCCAAATTCACCACAGATGGTTCAGGAGCAATGTGTGATCTCCATACTGAAGTCTCAATTTATTTGATGTACTTAAATACAAGAGTAGCTTCCCAAGTCAGAGAACCAGAAATAAGTCTTATTGAGGATATTCCTATGACTATGAAGGCTCATAAACTTGAGTGATTTCTGAGACAACTGTTTTGCTTGTCAAGATTTCTGTAAATAGTCATGTATGGTAAAGAATGTTACCTTCAGTAACCTTATTGTGCAAACATCAGAATGTACCAAGACTATTCACATGTTTGTAACTCTTCATTTGCTTCTGGTAAATAATATTCGATAATATCTTAAAATACATAGAATACAGTGTTGTTTTAAATGTTACTTAAGCAGTCATCATAGTGCTGTTGTAAGATTATAAATTTTGCGAGCTTGTGCCCAAATACTCCCACAACATGTGTGTTTGAAGATGACAGATTCCATGATGTATAAACATTTAAATGAAAATAGGAACTGTTTTAAAAAGGTTTTGTTTAAAAACATCCAGCCTGTGAATTTTGTTGTAATGTGCTGTGCATAAAAACATCTTAATCTCAGTCTTTTATAATTTAGAAATGCTTCAATATCAGCATTAAAAGCAGGCACACTGCTCTCCCATTCTGGAATGCAAGACCTTAAATACATGAAAACTAAACAAAACGTGTTGCTCTTTGCCATAACCAGTGCACTTATCTTTTACACTGTTATTTGCTTTACTGACACAAAAATAACCATTACAGGACAGGGATGCCCCTCTGACATTTTCTTGCTATAGCTGATACAAAGTGCCATACCATTATATGCTGAATCAAAAACTGGCAAGAATGTTACATGGATGCGCTTACAATTTGGTGATTTTATTTTTTTCTTGTGGTTTGGAAAAAAACACCAAACACACCTTATCTTTAGGGTGGAGCAAACACAACAAGAAGCTGAGCTGATGTGAAGGCTCAGTGCCAACAGAGTGGTCCAGCCCCTACTCCCTGCCTTGTGCTGCTCAGGACAGGAGGAGGTAGAGAAATTAGGAGTGAAATTAAGCCTGGGTAAAATGGATCAATGGGAGGAAGATGCTTTTAAGTTCTGGTTTTATTTCTCATTATTCTGCTCTGATTTGGTTGGAAATAAATGAATTTCCCCAATTAGAGCCTGTTTTGCTGTGACAATAACTGATGAGTGACCCCTCTCTGTCCTCATCTTGACTCATGACCCTTTTGTTATATTTTCTCTCCCTGTCCAGCTGAGGAGAGGAGTGACAGAGAGACTTTCATGGGTACCTAGCATCCCCTACAATTGTTCAAGGCAACACATTTGAGCTGTTTTTATAAGTCACTGAAATGATGTTGAAGAAGCACTTGATTCAAGATCATAGAATCACAGAAATACAGAATGGTTTTGGTTGGGAAGGGACCTTGAAGACCATCCAGCTTCAACCTCCTGCCAGGGACAGAGACACCTTCTACTAGATCAGGTTGCTCAGAGCCCCTTCTAGGTTTACAGCTTTTCCCTCAGAAATAACCACCTCATAAAGTACTACTGTGAACAAATGCATTTAGCAAAACATCATGCAAATGAAATAAAAACAAATTAGAGATGTTTTCCATGTCATTGAGCTTTCTATACGATGAAGAATTATTTTATAAAATAAATGGAAGGAAGAAAAAAAAAATTACAGAAAGCAATTATTTTTGCTGTGCAGATGTACATTTGTCACCCTAGTTATTTTTCCAAGCCCTGTTTTAAATGCAGAACACAGCTTCTCCATTCCTAAGCAATGTTTCTTGTCAAGGACAAGTTGAACCAATTTGTTTGAGCTAAAATGTCCTTTCAGTTTCTGACCAGAATGAGAAGCATTGATGAATAAAACCTGTCTTAAATGTTTGTTGCTGGTGTTAACAAGTACCTTTGCTTGCAGCAGAATAATTCTACAGAAAGACAAATTTGAGGATCGAAGACTTGGTACAGCATGTTAATTCAATAAAACCCTGTATTTTATAGACTCATTTTCTGGTTGGTTTATACCAAAGTATTGCAGTGAGTCAGAATGATGTAAAGACATTGGTGAAATATCTTGGTTTTAGAGTAGTTCAGTGGCAGCAAACAGAGGAAAAGGAAGAGTTTTGCTCAAATCTCCAGAAATTTTTGCAGTCCATATATTACTGACAGGCTCTAAGGGTCTGTGTCTGCATTTTCAGCAAAGTAACTGTAGTCAACTTGTAGAGTTTTAGGGAGATTTTATTAGAAGAAATGCCATAACTCTTCAAGGGTCCAGCAAAAATTTTGAGGTTAAGTGTAAAAAAGCACAATTACAGAGCTAAGAGAAGACTGTTTCTCTTCATTCTCTATTGTGTGGAATTTTAGGGGTGTCCTGGGTTTTATTTCCTCTGCATCTTCTAAAAAGTCCTAAATCTTGTCAACTGACAATTAGTTAAAAGATAACTAACATTTAGTTGTCCTGAACTATATTCTTGATGAACCTTACAAATTTTATGTATAGGGAATCAGCTGGTTTCATTAAACATTTCTGAATTGTAAAGACCGTTAAAATTATTTGCAATAAAACATTTGTGGAAAACACAATTATTTTACCGATTAATTTGCTAATTAGTAAAATTGTAGCTAGCTATTTTGAAGTAAAACGGTAATTCTAAAAAAGTACTTTGGAACATTTAGGATGAAATTATATATTTGGGTCCAGTCTATGCTTTGCAGTTGCATCATAAATGTTTGAGTTCTTTCAATGGTTTTTTCAGTGTTGCCTGGAGAAATATTTTTCAACATGGAACATCAGGTACTTGGATATTAACAGAACCCTTCTTTATGCAGCACTTCATTCTACAGCTCTGACTCACTTTGCACAGTTCTTTCTTGTGGAAAAAATGGCATAGCTGGCATCAAAATAATTGTCTAAATAAATAGTGCACACAGTAATGGGGTCTGTAAGAGCATTCCCTTAGCTTGCATGAGTCCATTCTAGGCAGTAATTCAAATATTGGCTTCATACAGTATAGTAAGGCACTAATTAGTGCCTTCTCTTATTATTTTTCTTTTAAATGTACTAAAGAAAAGCAGGAGAAATTAAACAGATTCCTCATTTTATTATGTGAGAAAGGGAAGTACAAATGTCTTGCTGCATTTGATATTTCTCTTAGTCTGCTTTTAACTTCTCCTTTAAAAGGAATTGGAGATGCTGTAATTACTCTGAAAAGCTTTTTGTAAATACCTGGTTTTCTAAATCTTTTCAGTGGCTGAGATAGAAATGGCCTTATCTCAGAAAAGCTAATGTCACCAGTTCTCCCTTTTTCATTTCTAAGTCTGTGACATGTAATTTTTCTGTTGGTGTAGTAACTAACATTAAGAAAAACCTTTGCAAAGGGTTGCCTGCTTGTACAAGAGGCTTCATTCTGCTTGTATAACATTTCCTGCATCTTGATTTTGACAATGCTTATTTAGTATGGAGAGGAAAGGAGGGCTGAGGTGACAGTGAACAACTGCAATGAAGCTTGGAAAATGCCACTTTCTCTCAGAGAGAAGCTTGGCTTTGTAATAAGAAAATATCTTCACGTCATGTAAGTAAAAACAGTGGGTCAAGTAAGCTCGGGACAAGAATCTCTGCCTTGCAGCCCAGTGCCATTGTTACAAAACCAAAATCCAAGTCCTAAGAAAAGCAGGTGGGTCTGGATCACAATTCTGCTTGGTTGCACTGATCACGTGAAGATTCATGATGTACACTGAAGAGAAGATTATTTGGGATACATCAAATTCCAGCAAACCGTGTATGACACGCATTCACCAAGCAGGAATTGTGAAAGAACAGTCTAAAATGAAATTAAATGTGTTTTTAAGTAAAATTAACTCAGCAGGTATAATAACATTGATTAAATTAAATTGGCTTTTTTCAAGAAGGAGCTCTGAGTGAATTGATGAATGGTTTGAAGAAGCATGGTGCTATTGCTCTTGAAGCAGTTACTGTATTTCTTTTTGAAATATCATCTCGTCTTTTTATTAATTAGTGCATCAAACCAGGCATTTTTTCCAAACATAAATTTGAGGTTTTTCCCCTTTTAGCTGGAAGTGCAAAGAAGCACATCAGTATCGCAGGCCACATTAAAATTTTAACGCAGAGTCTTTCTACAGAAATGCCAAAAAGCCCTTAATTTAAAATGCAGAACTGCAAGACCTCAAACAACTAGGGGAAAAAAAAAAAAGAAAAAAAAATTAAAAACACAGAAAGAAGACACTTTCATTGAAATATCTTCCTTAATTTTTTGACTGCTAGAAGGTACTTCTGAGGTCTCTATTTTTGATGAATACCTCTGGGAAGTGACAGCTCAAAACACAGAGCACAGAGTTAAAAAAAATGCACTCTCCTCTCTCCATGATGACTACAATTACACTTTTGGAAAGTAGCCCAGGGAATGTTCAACTGGACAATGAGAACTTGCATATCTCAGCTTCTTCCACAAATGGTTTCTTTTTAAAAAAATTGTGTTTTCAAATTCTGCTCCTAGCATATGTATTATCCAGGAGAAAAATGTAGATTTCCAGAGTAGCTCTCACTGTTAACATCTATGAGTGTTTATCAAAAATCTCTTTTCTATTTCATGGCACATGATCTCTTACTCAAAACCTTTAAGTTTAGAGAATTGCACTGATAGCCTGTTTTTCTTATATTTACTGGTAGATCAGATTAAGGTGAAGAGAAATAGGAGCACTCAATGCTGCCTGAAATGGAAGTAAACTAGGTTTTGTTCATTATTATTGAACTGAACTCTGGGTAATTTGTATAAGTTCTTCCCATTTGGAAGAATTTGTGCTATGCGAACCAGGATATCAATCAATGGTGAAGTTCCTTGATTTCTGGTGCATGGAATTAGCAGCTCTGCATCCAGAGAAGAAAATTGACTGTCCTAGAGGACAAGAGAGTTGTCATAGTACTCTATGACATGAGCACTGCAATTCACCCTTAATGAAGCTGCAGGCTGGGACCAGAGTTGGCTAATTTTTTTACAGCAATGCAAGGGTTACTGATGGAGATTGGAATCACCAAAGAAATAGCAAGAACAACACTCTACCTTTGTTCTAAATAGGCCACAGATTTCTGTAATCCTGGTTTACAAATCCCTTGGTTTATGTGGTGTGTTATGGATCACGAAGGGTGATTAATAAATATGGGCTGGTATGGGCAGTGCTACCTAGATTATATGGGGCCTTCAGCTGCTATGAATGGCTGCTCTCTGTCCCAAGAGAAACACAAAAGCTCTGTGATGTTTCTCAGAAATTCTCCTTGTACTTGGATATCTGGTTGGTGATGCTGTACCTGAGCTCTTGATGTGCAAATAGCTGTCGACCCTTCCTTTCACCAGCCCCCCAAATAACATTTATAAGGTGAAACTGTAAAAAAAAAAATCCCATGTAAATCTGGAGCTGTTAATTTAGTACCTTAAATTAAATCATGCATTATAGAATATGTTCACTTGGGTAGCTTTTTTGATAACGATTCACACTGTTATAGAGAGCAATGTGTTATTCTAGTAATTGCAGGCAGAGGATGTACTTGAGCATTTCATTTAGAGCAGGTCCCTTCTACAGCTTTACCTAAATAACTCAAAAAATAATGTTGTGAGTATAACACGAAGAAAACTCAAATTATGCTCCAAAGGTAGTGTATTTATATACTAACCAAGTAAATATTGTACCTCCCAATAATAATTTTTTTCCAACACATGCATTATCTGGAATAACACAAGCCCAGCAATTTTTAAAAAATAGTTTGAGGGTAATGAGGAACATTACATTACTATTGTACATAAACTGCAAATTTCACGCTAATTTTTTTTTGTGAAAGCTGAGCAGGAGATTCTGGTTGTATGCATCAGAAATTTTTGAAAGTGATAAAATTTCACAGCTGTGAAAAAGAAAGGCTCGACTGTTTTCATGTGGCCTACCTCTGTTTATTCCACCAATTTCAGAATAGTACTTTAAAATGTAAGGAAGTGCTTGTAAGTGCTAAATTAGTTTCCTTATCTTTCTTAGGTGCCTGCTGTGTGAGTTCTTCAGGTACCTGAGGGCGAATGAATCATTCAATTCATCTGCATTAATCGAGATGTGCTTTTCACTGTATTACTTTTGAATTTTGGAATATTTTGTAATACTTGTAGCTGTTTGATAAATCCAGCTCACTTGAACCATTGGAAGTGATGGTCATAAAGCTTAATAATTGTTGCTTATAAGTGTAATTAGGACAGCTATGACAAGTCCCTTTTATTATACTCTTAAATACAGTTCTACCTTTTGGATGCTTCCGTCACCTGATGCAGATACACCTATTATTTAATAAAGGTTGAAAAACCTTAAAACTATAAAGTAAATACATTTATTTTTTTTTTTCCAAACCCTGCCTGAGAAATCACGGAATCGCCCCCTGAGCTGCCAGTTCCGCACTACTACAAAGGAGGAGATGGCACTAACGGGACCCGCACCCTCCCCAACCTCGGCACAGAGATGGGGTCACCTGGCCTGGGTCCCCACTGTCCCCCCTGCACGGGACGGCGGTGGCACCTCGGGGCGGGCAGCGACGAGCGAGCGGGAAGGGAGAGGAGAAGGGAGCAGAGTGGAGAAGGGGAGAAGAAAGGAGAGGGGGGAAGGAGGAGAAGGGAGGAGAGGTGCCGCTGCGGAGGCGCTCCCGCTCGGCCTCGCTCCGCCGCCTGCTCCGCCTCGCTCCCGGCAGGTCGGGACAGAGGCCCCGGCTCCGCATCTCGGTCCGGCTCCTGGCTCCGCATCCCGGTCCGGCTCTCGCTCCCTGCATCCCGGTCCGACTCCCGCCTCCCATCCCGGCCCGCCTCTCTCCCCGCATCCTGATCCGGCTGTCTCCCCGCATCCCAGTTCAGGTCTCTCCCCGCATCCCGCTCCTGCTCCCGTCCCGCATCCTGGCTCGGCTCTCTCCCCACATCCCGGCGCGACTCCCGCCTCTCATCCCGTCCCAGCTCCCGGCCGGCGAGAGGCGCTGCGGGAGCGCGGCCGCGGGGCCGGTCGGCAGCGAGAGAGGTGCGGAGGGACGCGGTGGAGGCGGCTCCGCTCCCGGCTGCGGGAGGGGTGACAGGCTGGCTGTCGCACGGCTGCACCTGCGGGGTCTCTGCGAGCTGCCCGTGCCCCGTCTGGGTGCGGGGCTGTCCGGGCTCGGTGCGGGCTCTGCGCTCCGTGCCCGAACCAGGATCGGAGCCTGCGGGAAAGGGACTCCACCTGCCAGCCCCGCCGGGCTGCACCGGGAGCTGGCAGCGGCAGCGACAGTGCTGCTTGTACGTGAATTTTCCTCTCCTGCCGAGGTTCTTGGTGAGTCCGTCATTCTTAATAGCAACTGGTTTGGGAGAGTGTTTCGGGTTTGTTCTCTTCTTTCCCCCTTTCTTTACCCCGAGGGCAGAACCCGAGGAGGGAGCCTGCGGCACGGTGCCGATGGAGACACCCCGGCCGGAGCAGGAGCTGCGCTGGCCCCGCTCCCCCCGCGGAGACCCAGTGCTCTGGTGTTAATAACCTGAGAGGGGATGCCTGCATGTTTGGTTGGGGTTTTATTTTTGAACAACGCTTTCTACAATGCGTTACTGTGAAAATCTGAGGTGGTGGCTCTTCCCCGTCAGTGATGCCGTCTGGGGTTGCTGTGCCGTGGGAGGGATGATAAAGAACAGGCGCGCAGTTGTTCTCCTCGCCACTGAGCAGGTGAGCGGCTCCGTGGCGCCCAGGTGGAGATCGGCTCTTGCCGTGTGCTGCCTAATTTTTTCTTCCTTTAAAAAGTATAGTTACTTATTTTTAAATACAATAAAGTGTAACTTCAATTTTATTGCTGTACAAAGAAAAGAATAAATGATGGAGGCTGAGAATCAATTACACAGTAGTTCTGGAGACCTGACAGTTACTGAATGCAGCTAACAGCCACTCATTTCAGTATTCCAAGCGTGGAATCACGACATTGTAATAGTTACGGATTCTGCATCCCTGAGTTCGTGATTCTTGGAAAGCCTTTGCGGGAAACATTAAATGTGACTGCCAGGGAAGTAGCCCTTTCAATTAATTTGAGATGATAGAGGAGCAGGTGAGACAATTACTCCTGAAGTGCACAAGTGTTACTGTTTTGCTGTATGCACTTCAGCTGAGAGATTTGTTCCAGGTGCACCCCGTTAAGCATTTTAAAGACCCTTGTCTTAGAGACACTGAGAGTATATGTTGCTTTTGGTGGATCCAGAAGGAAGAATAAATGGTTGAATTCTTGCCTAAAAAGGTTGAGGTGAGGAATGGCCTCTTTACTCAAGGAAAAACGGGTTTAAGGACAGCCAGTGTTGGAAATTTGATGATGGACATCCTGAGGCTAGATGGGGAGGGCAGATTTTTTTAAAATAAAAGCACTCATTAGACTAATAAGTTCTTAGAGGTTTCATCACTAAAAAACTAAGTAAGAGATGTTTTCTCTAAAGGCTTTGTTTATACCAGGACTTAATATGGGGAAATCTTAAGGGCTATATGTACAGGAGGCCAGAACAAGGGATTATAATGAACCCTTATTGCTTCAGTTAGGTGTATGACCAGGAAAACTGCATTCATCTCTGAGAGCACCCTCCCCAAGCATTCTCTTTCCTTTGCTTCCCAACTTCCTTTATGTGAAAGGGCTCAATAATACTGAGAGCAGCCCTGAGGAGAAGAACCTGAGGGTGTTGGTTGATGAGAAGCTCAGCATGACCTGGCCATGTGCCCTTGCATCCCACAAAGCCACCTGTGTCCTGGGCTCCATCAACAGCAGCATGGGCAGCAGGTCCAGAGGAAGGTGATTCTGACCCTCTTGTCTGCTCTGGTGTGACCCCACCTGCAGTGCTGCATCCAGTTCTGGGGTCCCTGACATGGGAAGGACATGGACCTGCTGGGGTGAGTCCAGAGGGGACCACAAAGATGATTAGGGGGCTGGAGCACCTCTGCTATGAGGACAGGCTGAGGGGGTTGGGGTTGTTCAGCCTGAAGAAGGCTCTGGGGGGAACTTGTAGCATCTTTTAGTACCTAAAGGGAGCTTCAAGAAAGCTGGAGGGGGACTTCTGACAAGGACATACAGTGATAGGACAAAGGGTAATGCCTTTAAGCTGAAAGAGGGTTGATTTAGATTGAATTAGGATGAAATTCTTCATCATAAAGTTGGTGATGTACTGGAGCAGATTGCCAGAGAAACTGTGAATGACACATGCCTGGAGGTGTGGAAGGCCATATTGGGTGAGGCTTTGAATAACCTGATCCAGTGGAAATTATATCTGCCTGTGGGAGGAGGGATGGAACTGGATGAACTTTTATGTGCCTTTCAATCCAAGCCATTCTGTGTTTCTGTGGCATCAACAGTTAGACTTTCACTATATGTTTTCCTGTGTAGCTTTAAAATAAATTATTCCCCAAGCACAATTAGATCCAGGGTTCTCCATGTTTCTGTTTTCCATCTAAGCAATTATAGAAGATGAGAGTAGCTATTCATAGATCTGAGTAAGGTTTGAGGAATATGGTTTGTAAGGCTCAGGTGTACAATTCCCAGACACTATTAAAGTATTTAAACATTTGAAGTTATTTAACATGTTAACATTTCTAAGCAGTCTTCAGCACTATGTCCACCCATAAGAAATACTTAGCTGCATGTTTCACTTTTTTAGGTTTCATGGTAGTTGAAATCTTAAGTTCTTTAGGGATGAAGAAACGCTTATTTAACCAAAATTCTGTGTGAATTTTGGGTTGTAGCTGTAGTTTTTACAGTGGAAAGACAGTAGGCATGAAGGATCTTATTAAACAATTTTCAGTGGGGTGGTGTAGTGACCCAGATGTTTGCCTGTCTGCAAAACATATTTCTATTACATAATGTAATATGGATCCTTGTTGGACTTGTTCTAAGTCTCCTTATCAAGAGAGATAAATTTTATATCCGATGGTTAACTACCATCTCTCGGTAAGACGTTTGGTCTTGTGGGGTGGAGGGAGGAAGGGAATCTGTTTGCTGGAGTGATGGCTGAAGACATCTGCAGTGCAGGACTGTGTTGTGGCTGAGCACTGTCTCCTAGTGTTTTATTGCTCTTTGCCTTGCCTACATTTGCTCTGCCTTTTAATCAAACTTTGCTCATACCTGGGGTGAGCACACTCGTGGGTTTGTCATCCCAGAGCCTGGAAACGTAGGAAAGCAGAATGGGGAAGCACAGTGGGAAGAATGGACCTTGAAGACCAGCATGGATTTGGTTCTAAAGGGGGTAGGTAGGGGGGAATTTGTGGTGGGCATAGGGAGCTCTTATGTGTCTATTTCTTTGAATTTCATAGGAACTTTCCTCAACTTTTTATATTGAAGGAATGCACAAACATATATGTCCAATATATAACAATGGTGCTTTCTGCATTCTTTGTGTTCCAAACACCCCTGGGTCTGCTGTTTAAAAAAAAAAAAAAAAAAAAATCTGTTTTAAGCTTGTCTCTTAGTCTGTCCTAGGTGTGACTGAGTGACCCCATTTTGTGGGGCTTTCCATATGCCTGGGCACAGCTTGGATTTCCATATGCAGGGGACAGAATCAATTGCTTGAGAACTGAATTTGTCTGGGTTGGTTTTTTTAAAAAATCTTTTTCTGCACTGAAATTTCTATATTCAATTAGTCTAATCTCGATCTTTTTATTTTCTTCGTAACTTTTCCCTGGGTATGCTTTTTGTACTGCTTAGAAACAGAAATGGAATCAGAAATGAAACAAAATTCCATTGTGGTTTGAACTATATTCCACAAATGAGTATTAACAGGAAGCTCCTTAAATGAGCATTTTATTTATTTTGAAGAGAGCTCCTCTGCACCTTCACTTAAATACACCTCTGATATACTGAAATTACCTGAGGTATCCTTCATTGTTGATGTATAACTTTTTTGTGTGTGTGTGAGAGATTCTCTTTCACCACAACCTGGGCTTTTTAGGAACGGTTGCATTCTGTGTGGGGATGACTTGGGATCTGCATGAAGCTGGATGTAATTGTGTCTCTGACCTGGGGCTCCAGTGGCTTTTGGGTCACTCTGCCAACTTTCACCTGTACAAACTGTGCCTGGCAAGCTGTGAAAGCAGCAGTGCACCCACAGGTGGGAGGAAAACAGGTTCACAGCATGAGGGTCTCCGAGTTTTTAAATAATTTACAAAATATATACAGAAATGGAGACAATGTAGGAATTGTGTAAAGCACCAGTGGGTTTCCAGGGCTTGAACAGGAGTGGAGCTTGGAGGACATGTGTGGATTTGGGGTTTTTTTTATATGTATGATAAAAAAGTTGCAGGTGTTACTTGAATAAGGTGGAAGAAAGTGTCCATTACCACAGGAACATTGTTTCCAAGGAATCTGTTATTGTATATCTGGAGAAAAGTGGTGTTTGAAAGCAAGCCATTTGTCACCTGGAGATTATATTTTTCATTTGCAGTTACTGCATGACACAGCTGATGGGTTTTTGAGCAGTTTTATGTGCTTTGAATCTGAGCTTGCCTCCTTACTTCTGCAGCCATTGCAGAGCTTGAGAGAAGGTCAGTCTTGAGAAGAGTTATACTTATTATTGGTTCTAAAACCTCATTCATTTTCCTGAATCTTTGCACAAAATCCCTGGTGCCTGGTGAGTCAGGGAAGAGAAAAATGGAGGAAATGAGGATCCAAATTCTCACAATATTAAGAAAATAAATAGGCTAATAATGTCAGGATTAACAGGTGCTTATACACACATGCAAATTTGGATGGCTTCAGTTAAATACATATTCAAGATAAAGCATAAAGACAATGGTTTATCTTTATAAACCATAAAGGTATGGTTTAGGAATTAGCATCCATTCACTGTAGGCATTAGTGCAGCAGTGGCACAAAGTGCATCATGGACTGTGATAACATCAACAGCCAAAGCCATGAGATTTGTGTGGGGAATGGCCGAGTCTTGATCCTCTCTAAAGTAATCCAGAAGACTGAAATATGAGGAAAGTGAGTGTTTTTGAAGCCTGTAGGTTTGAAACATATTTGAGTTTTGCCCTGAAGATTAATAGTAATAAAAAAAAGTTACACAGCTGCCTGCATGCAGATGTTGCATTGCAGAAGCCACTTTTCCTAGCAGTGTTTTCTAAACTAGTTGTTGTTTCTGTAACATTTTTCACAGTTGCCAGCTATAAAACATCTTCCTTGACTCTAGTCATGCTCTGGAGTAGAAGTGCAAGTATATTTGTCTCCCAAGAAGCATTTCTATTCCTTTTTTCTACAGATGCATTTTATACCTTTTAAATATTTTAAAATTCAGATGCTACAGTAGTGAAAATGTCTATTAACGCTTGGCATCCTTATCCAGGTTAGAGCTTTCTTTATTGTTGCTACCAAAGTGAAGTTTAAGAGGGGAAAAAATAAAGAGCTTTTAATGGGAATGTAGTTCTTAACTCTGTCTAGCTTTGGAACCTTCACTGGCAGAACAACATGGATGAGTAGGAAGAAGTTAGGAGGAGAACAGAGATTAATGCACTGAGGAATAACGATTTATTAGGTAAGACTGAAAATGAATAAGGGAGAAGGTTGTACCTCCTTGGTATTTTGTCTCTGCTGGGGAATTTATGGCTGCAAAGAAGGTGGAGAAGTTTGAGCAGCCTGTGCAAACACAAGCGTCACCTGGCTGGTGAGGGGTAGGTGAGGAGTGCCCTGGAAAAGGGGGGGGAATTCTGTGTGCCATGATGTGTTTGTAAACCCTGTGCTTCCCTCAGGGAAGGGTTTGCTTGGCTTTGGCCTTCTCAGATGCAGAACCTGAATGGAGTTTATTCAAATTTAACCATGCATTCTCCCGTACAATATTCCTTTGGATTTCCTGTTTTGCTGAATGTATTCAGGCAGGGGTTTGTTTTGGTTATGATTGTGAGAATCCTTAATGGATTAATTATTTAAATGGTATCATCCATGATAAAGTAGAAGTCCCTCTTGATCAAGCTTTTTCTTACTAACCTTTTTTGAGACAACCTCTCATTTTGCAGGAATTTGCTGTTTGCCATGAAATCACTTTAAACCGTGACCTTGCCAGTGACATTTCACTTTTATTGTAGAAGAGAGCAGAAGCAAAATGATTTGTGGTACACTAGTTTTGAAAGTGCACATTCTCAATTAAGTGTCTAAATAATTAATGTCATAGGCCTTATATTTGAATTGAAATTATGAGCTCACTTCTGATTAATTTTGTGAAAACATTTTAATATTAGTTTGCCACACCATGTTTCCAAATAGAAAAAGACTGTGTTTGGGAGTAAAAGCAGTTAAGAATTCAGTGTCAGGCTTGGTGAAGTCTTGGAGCATTGATACCTGTAAAAGTCCTCTCTCTGAACAATGCAGTCTGTCTTTTGTTCCATTCCTGTGCCCACTGAGATCATCAAAGTTCTGGATTCCAGTCATTGAACCTCTGCACTCATTTACATCTTGGTTTCTGATGGGATTGATCTGAGCCAGTTCTGTTACTAAAGACAGAATAATTTCATTAAATTCATTTTAAACATGCTGGAGATTGATTCAGAGGCTCACTATGTCTTTAGTGGGCCACCTTAAAATGCATAGCAATATAATAAATAATGCTTTTTTTCTTCTGACTTTTCTCTGCTTAATTGAAAAAGTAACGATCAAACAGCAATAACTGTTTCTGAACTTCAGATCTGTGCAATATCATTATTTGATTTGATACCAAAACCAGCCATCAGACAACATGTCCTGGATGATTGCAGATTTGTTTGGGGTGTATCAATGTGCATCACTAGCACATGAACAGCTGAATCAACTATGATTCAGCTATGAAAACCCTATCAGTTCATGAAAAATGAGGGCACTTTAATTGCACAAGCAGGTTATGGTAGAATAGTTTGTTGTACATGCTGTACATAGCACATGTTTTTTTGATTGCCCAAGGCTCAAAAAACTAAAAGTATTCCAAGTCTTTTTTGATACTCTTGCCTTCTGATCTGATGATTCTACTGATCCTCCTTGGCAGTAGACCACACCTCATGTATAAATTTGCACTATTTTCAAACTGGGTTTATTTTTGGCATTCTCAAATAAACCCCTTTTGAAATTCTGGCTTTTATTAATGGAGAGGGAATGAGACCAGGCTGAAGGTTCTCACTGTTACATTCAAGGAACAGAGGAATGGCTAGAGGGACAGAATAATGAATGTATCATCATGTGGCAGCCTCACACAGCCAGGAATGTGAGATTTGTGTTTTTGGTTGTTTTTTTGTTGTTTAATCTATAATCCTAATAACAAAATAACCAGTAACAAGACAGGGAATAAGCAGGAGGCCAGTGACAAAAAAAATTAGCAGCCTTTATTCATGGTTTAGGAAGAGTTTCTTTGCTCCCAGTGGGTTTTCGTTGAGTTTTGAAGGACCTTGTATACCTGATCAGTTTGTGCTTCATTTTAAAAGCATAGACAGAAACTTGGTCTTTTGAAAGAGTACCTAAAAATAGCAGTGGAAATACCTCTAATATTGAAATGTATTCCCTGTGGTTTGATGTATTTTATTTACCAGTGACTATGGATAGTGCAAAAAGAAAGTAGGCCAACGGCACAGCAAACTAAAAATGAGAATCTTGCCATTGGTCAGTCACAAGTCAAACAAATGTTTTTGAATTAGCCAAATGTAATTTCTCTTTGTACTATAAAATATCTACATCCTTAAATTAAGAGATTATGACCATATTCTTTGACTATTAATACATTACCACTCTTCTGTTCTTATTTAAGGGATTCCATGACATTGATCCACCCAGCTTATTACTTCTGCATCTCCAATTAGTACCTGATGGAATCTGAGGATGTTGATTTGATAAATACACAGTATACTACAGCACAATTTTGGCTTTCTGTCTGTGGGTCTTGTGCAGTATATAATCTTCAGTAGCAGAGGTTGACTTCTCCCATTGTGTTTTGAAGCCCTGGCATAAAACAAAACATAAATAGCAGGTCAGCACGATCGTGATAGTGTCATAATGAAATGCTGTGTGGTACTTGAGATGTTTTGGATTCTTTAGAAATAAATAGAAATTCTACAAATTGTGTTTTTTGGATGAAAATATGTCCAGTGATTCTACCAGAGGAAAAGAATGCTTTATGGTGCTCAGGGGCTGTGCTGGTTTACTGCAGTTCCCTGGCTGCCTGAGACCTTTTGGTTTTTCTCCAACAGCTGTAAAATAGCGTTGTATTAAAAGTATTGGATTTGAGGGAAACTAAAATGGAGCTGAAGCCAATTGAACAATACAATGACAATTCAATTTCTTCAGCAGAGCTGTATCAGTTTACATTACAAGAGGTTGGATCTCTGTAATTAAAGCAGTTCAAACTGGACTTTTTGTTCTCATGGACAATTCTGTCTGGCAAAATGGATGAGGAGTGTCCTTTTATTGTCCTTCCAGACACAGATTTAAATGGTTCATTCCCTCACACATGAGCACTGAGTTATATGTGGGAACTCCTGCATGCCTGGAGATCATCTGGAGGCTGGAAGCAGAACTAGGGGCTGGTGGTTCTCAATCTTTAATGAAAACCCAAAACTGAGATGTGCATTTTCATGGGGACAGATTTTAGTGTCAATCTTGACAATCAATCAGGCTTTCCAAGGTTTGTGGCAGTTCTGCATTGGAAAAACCTCTAAACTTGATTGGCTTAAGTAGGTTTTAGTCTTGAGTGAGTGTGAACAGAATTATTATTGCAGATGGCTGAAACATGAAGGAAACAATAGCTTTGAGCTTTAGCAAACCCAGATAGTTTTTCACAGGTCTAATTATTTTACCCTCTGTGTCCCTTTTGCAACCCCTGGTACAATTGCTCTTCAATCTTTTATTCCTGTGGAGCACTAAAGACAGAGTGACTACTTTGCCAAAATACTGTTACTCCTTCCCAACATTAAATGACTTCAATTATTTATGTGTCTACAGACTTCAAGTAGGGTGGATGTGAGAGAAGCTGTGACAAAATGGAAAAGACCACCCCCCCCCAG
>VWYP01034967.1:198541-230307 GCA_013400435.1 Pycnonotus jocosus
GGAAAAAAAAAAAAAAACCCCCCCCCCCCCCCCCAAAAAAAAAAAAAAAAAAAAAAAGGAAGAGCAGTTAGCCAAGTGGAAAACAGCAAAATAATATTTAAGGCTCACAGCCATTAACTGTAATACATTACAATGGTGTTTCATGAGCTGTGCTAGTGCAGTTTTTCTTGCTCTCTGAGACCAAAACATGACAGTATTTACATTATGCCAGAAAGTACAAAAGGAATGGAGTAAACATCAAGGAATATTTTCATTTTCCTTCCCACAATCTGGAGCAAATATCAAGGAATATTATCATTTTCCTTCCCACAATTTTCATAAATCCAAACTTAAATGAAACTGGTGCCCCTGTACTTCCTTTGTGTAATTTGTGTATGGACAGTTGCAATTAATAGAGCTGATAGCCTAAAAATCAAAGCCAGCTTTCTAAAACCTGTGAAACCTCCCAAACTGAGTTGTTTCTATACTGATACCCCAGGGTATTAGTCTCAGCTTTCAGTGCCTTGTTCTGTCAATCTACAGTTTAATTAACTTTTGCACCATTTATAATATTGGTTTAGATGAAAAAAAGCATCAAAGGAATTATTTGGTTTTTTGTGTGCAGTGTTCCTTCCTCTAACTAAGCAAATAGTCTCAGCTGTTCCAGAAGTTTGAATTTCTTTGTTTAAGGGATAACAAAGATGGTCACAGAAGTCTTGAAAGAACCTCCCTTCTGTTAAGAGTGAGAACAAGGGAACAGATGGAATTAACTGTTTGGGATGCACTATAAGTGGCATAACCAGCAATTCTTATAGATCAGGTTGCCCAATACCTCTTGCACATAGTATATTTTTCATTTTGTATTAATCTTTTTGTGTGTTTCTGGTTGGGTTTTGTTTATTTTGGTTTGGTTTTTCCCCTTCACATTCTTCCAAAATTTCCCAGATTTGACCACTGGGAATTTTTTTTCTTCATGTACTTGGTAGATTTAACAAGACTTATTGAACTTGAATGATCTGTGCCTTTCTCCCCAACCTTAAAATATGGCTTTAACCAGACAAATGTTAACAGCATCTGAAAAAAAAAATAAAAAATTCCCTGACAGAAATCCTTTTAAGTCTGAAGCCCCTGTCCTAAAATTTGTGTATGAATTCATGAAAATGGAAACGATGTACACCTACAACAAAGTAAAGCAGTGTGGTGGGTTTACTTCCATGCCCTTTACAGAATGTTCATCTAGAATATGTCCCTAAGCATCAGTGTGAGTATTGCAAAAAAACCCAATTTTTGATAGGTAACATGGCAAAGTTATTAGGAAATTGATCTTTTATAATGGAAAAAAAATCTGTTAGTTTTTACTGGAGAGACTTCCTGGCCCATCTGATGTTAAATGCCAGGCAGGAAAGGAGGGATCCTATTTGCCACAGAAAATAAAAGAAGAATTTTAGCAATTTGATATAGTGTGTGCATTTTAGTACAATGTCTGGTATACCCATAACATCAGTGAGCCTTGTGGCCCTTGATGTGTTTTTCCTTGGACCAGGAGATGGGATTCTCCCTGTGCTGGCTGCAGGCATAAGCAGAGAGAACTTGAGAGATTGCTGTGGTTTACATGTGTTGGGTGGCAATGGTTTCTCCTTTGTACCAGCCTGCTGCTCCTCTTGGGGGATTATCCCTTTCCATATTTTTGCATGGGTTTAGGAGTTCTCATGAACAGTGGTGAACTGATAATTTGCATGAGAAAATATCACAGAAAAGAAGGATTCAAGAAACTTCCCAAGAATTTGGGGGTTTTATAGTAACTTACACAAAAATTACTCGTATAGATGGAACTTTTATTTTAGAAATCTCTGTAATAAATTACTGAGGAGACACACTCCGATTGAAGAGTTGGAGAGAGTCAAGCAATAGTATATTTGTCTTTAAATGCCTTTAAATGATTTGCAGTGATCTTTGCCTGCTACTACAGCAGAAGTGAATACGTGAAAAGCAGATGAAAATTTCAGAGCTCAATACAAGAAAGTTGTCAGAGAAGGTAAATTGGTCCATGGATTTTGAGAATAGTTTTATGGGATATTATATATAAGCACACATATAAAATGAAATATCCTGCATTCCCCAGAATTCTGCTGAATCTAACAGTCCAAATCCTTCTTATCCCAATTCTGTGGCAGCAGGCAAATGAGAAGTCTGAGTAATCTGTGTCAAAGTGGCCAGCTAATCTTCCTTCTGCAGGCTGGAGGGAATGTTCCAATATCTAAAAGCATTCATACACTTCACATTCAATCATCTCTTTCCTTTGTCTCCACAGCAGGTCATGAGTAATCCTCTTGTGAGCTGGTTTGTAACAGCAATAAGGCCTGCTCTTAGTACATCTAGGAGCAATGAATTCATTTATTAAACCAATTTTAGTCCACACCTAGACTCCTGGAAATCTAATTGTGTCTCTCCTTTTGCCTTCATGGGTAGGACATCCTTGTTCCCAAACATTCATACTGTGTACAAGTAATTAACCTTTTTACTAATTTTTTAATTTAAACAGAATATTTTTGAGTATCTTGGCTCACTCACTTCACAAACAATTGAGAAGAACATCCCACATGTGAGTTCATCTCCCATACAGCTCCTCAGTGATTAGACAGAGACAGCCTCTCCTTTATCTGCCAAGGATCCCAGGGAGATTCTAGTCTGGCAAATCAGATTTTGTTCACACGTGGGCAAGGTATCCTTAGCCCACACCATTTCCAAACCACTTGTTTCTCTTCCTCTGATGTGCAGGCTTGCATTCCTTGCTGTGTCATGGGAACACCTCTGCCCTGAGCTATGGGATGGCTGCTTCCCATGCACTTTGGCTTATTTGGAAAGGTTGGATCTACACAGGGAAACTGCACCTGGGAATGTGGCTATGACCAGTAAAGATGTTAATGGTGGTAAAAAGCAGATCTAATCCTCCTCTCATCTGATAGACATATGTGGTAAGCTGACCAGAAATTGAACAATAACGGACCTTAAGGTGGGAATTGAGTGAATCTTACAGATGAGCTTTGACAGCTCTGCATCTCTGATGGTAAAATTCTCCTTGAGAAAGGAAAAATGGAACGTTGAGAAATGAAGTCATGTCTATTGTGTGTCTGTTTATTAGTTTGTGTAATCTATTGAGTAACATTAGCAAAACATATCAAAGTTGATTATGTCTGGGTTGGAAAATCCAATGATCTAAAGGTTGATACTTTCTGTAGAAAAGCACAGTCCAACCTGCAACCCTTTTCCCTTGCTGCGCACCAAAAAAAAAAATGTTCAAGCTCTAATTAAATTCAAGGAAAGTTTAAAATTTTGTGGTTGTTGTTGTTAATGAAGTGGTGTTCTCTGCTTGAACACCACAGGTTTCCTTGTGGCAGGAGACCTTGCTGAGGATGTTGTGTGCAAACAGCTCAGCATCCTGTGGTGTCTCTGTGAGTGTTGGAGTTCATGCTGTGTTTGACCTTTGGGCTGGCACAGCTGCACTGCAGAGCTGTGCCATCAAACAGGCTGCTAAACAAGGCTGAGCTCAACCAGAAAGTTCTTCCATCTGCCATCCTGAATTGTTTCGTAATGTACTGTGCTTCTCTTCTTGAGGGGCTCTGCAGTAATGCTACAGGGAGTTTATCTATAAATATAAGAGATGAAGGAGTGGAGGGAGAGGCTGAGAATTTGAATACATTTGTTAAAATGTGGCTTGGAGTTTCTAGGATTCATTATTAAAGAGAAGTAACTGCCCTTTCTAAGGGTGATCTGTTTTTTAAGAAATGTCTTGCAGTTTTCTCAGTAACAGATTAAAGTACTGAAGACAATGTTGCCTTCAGATTTTTTTTTCAACAAGTATTTAACACTGAATTACCCCTACAGAGAGATTGCCTGTTGATAAAGGGATCAGGTCAGCCTCTCTTGTTCTAGGGTTGGTCTGTAGGTTTTTGGGGTAAATTTGAAGAAGTTGAGAAACTTCAATGATCGGTTTCCAAGTGCAATCCCCTCACACTGGAGTTGGGTACTTTATTCTTTCAGTGTGCTTTTAATATCCTGAGCTGTGTTCTTTACAAGGCTGTGCTTCTCATTGAATAAATCATGTGTGGCAAAGACAAAGCTACGTTAGTCATGTTCAGCTTGTTGCATTTTCAGCTTTTGAACAGCAGTGTGTAATGTAGGCTTTTCCTGGATTTTACTGCTTCTTGCGCATTATACAGCCCTAATAACATTCTAACTTCAACTTTTTGATTCATTTTAGCCTCCTTTTAAAATCTTACATGACAAAAAGGTTATAGAAATATGTATCCTGTCATGTCTTCTAAGAAGATGCTGTCTCACAGCTGGAAAGGACATTTAGCTTCCATGACAGACTTTCTCAGTGTCTCTTGCTATCCTTCTGTGAGGAAATTATTGTGTTTAGAATAGTGCTGATGCTTTTAAATGAATGTTGCAGAGAAGAGTTTCAGATTTCCAGTTGATTTTAGATGTTCTGTTGAGTAGGAATATGGAAATATTATCTTGTTACTTGTAAGTGGTTTTCCAGTTTATCAGTTTTCCTGTTCACAATCACTTTTCGTTAAACACAGTCATTGCTCTACAGTTCTGCACTGGTGTGCATATTAAAAAAACCCCATAATAGATAAATATGAGAGGGTTCCCACTTAAAATGTAGGTTTTGTGGCTTTTTGGAGGGAGAAGTATTTGAAAGGGAGGAAGAGGATGAGTGAAGGGTTTCTGTTCCCTAAAACAAGGTGAAGAATTTTGTACTTCAGAGCATGACACTCAAACTACTGTGTGTCCATGAGTTCCTTGAAAATAATGTGGGATTATCTACTATATGCTTGAAAAATCAGGTTGTCTGTAACTGGGGTGTCCAGACATCAAGATATTTTGATTATCAAAGAGTTTCCCTTCCTGTCCTGCTATTAACTTACAGGATTTTGGTTTTCTAAAAAAAATATTAATATTAATATCAAAACTGTTATATAAAGATCAGTGTTTGTAAGGTACTTGAATATATGTTTACAAGTATGATATAAAAGCTCAAGCCTTCTATTAATTCTGCATTCAGGAGTGAGAAAATGTGCCACTAACTAGACATGGGCTACATCCTGAATGGTGGCACTTGGAAGAAAGTTTGGGCAGCTGCCTTGCCATTATCTTTCCTGATTGTTGAATGGAACAGAATTCCTGTGAAAAACAAGATTTGTGGTTGTGTATTTTTAACATCTTTTCATATTGCCAAGTGAGCTGAATAAAAATTGACACATTTTTAAGGTGTTGAACAGTTGAAAGCTTGATGTAGTACCAAAAGCTGTACCTAAGACCTTGTGACTTATGGTTTTGTTTTGTTTCCTGAAGAATTTCAGGGATATCGTTCACAACTGAACAACAATTGCTTAGGGGGATTGTGCACACACAAACTTAAGCTTAATTGCTGAGGGTTGGGTTATCACTGCTATTTACAAGTGATAAAAGTAGGAGTTACTATAGAGTATTCACTTAGGATGATCAGCAAATGTTTTTGTTAAGATGCCTTTTTTGTTTGTGTTTATTTACTCTGGTTTCTGGAAACATTCCTTTAGGGACTTTAAATCAAACAAGGAAAGTGTGTGTGAGCCTGCTGGTTTGCAGTAATCACAGAGGAAAGACTAAAGATGTAGATATAGTCAAAACCGTGGGCTTTTATAAAATCTAGGGAGGCTTATTCTTCAGTCATAAAATAACAGATTTTTAATCCTGACAGGTTCTCCCCTTCTTTGGGTCTCTGAGGGGACCCAAATGGTTCTCTGTCCCCAAAAGGCTGCATGTAGGAACACAGGGCAGCATCCACTAGGGAATGGTGTTCCAAAGCCAACAGACCGGAAAGATCACTTCATCTATTATGGAATAAATCACAGAAAAAAATCAGTTTTTTTTTCTTCCTCAGCCATCTCAATTTATCATGTAAGGAGGCTTTTTTTTCTCCAAAGTATCTTGGAATACAAGGTAGTCTGCCCTCGACAAGGTGCATTTAGGGACCCTTTTGAGAGTAATCCCTGCTAGGCTGAGAGCATGAGCTGTGTGCAACAGCAGGCTGATACACTCACTGGTGTGGGCAAAATAACAAAACCCACCCTAAATCTCTGCTCTGAGTGAGTCAGTGATCGAATAGATAAATCTGATTAACCTTTCCATAGTCCCAAGCTGAAACTTGTGTCCTTATCACTCCTATGTACTCCCTGAAGGCATCTATTAAATTATAGCTGCTGCACATGATATGTAAGGAGAAATGCTCAGCTGTGGAACATGGGTATCTAGCATTGGATCACTGGAAAAAATGTAGCTCTATTCACACTGAAAATTATTAACCAGGCTTCCATAAATATATCCTTAGCACTTAAAACCTGTGCTGGTAAATGAGGAAGTTGACTTTACAGTCGAGTTGTGATGGCATGACTGTTGTGGGGTAGCAAGAGGCAGCACCAGTGGCCAGAGACACCACTATTAGCAGCTCCTGACTGTGTCCAGGGCATCCTGGAGGTGTTCTTTCCAGGTGAGGACATGGGGCCACCATCCCTTCTGGGCTGGCATACTTAGGTTGCCTTCTGTGTGCCCACTGACCATCTCAGAGAGCTTGTTCTATTCTGCAAGGTTTTTCACAGATTTTCCACTGGAAATGTGCATCCACTGTGCTTTCTGTCTCAAACTCTGACCACTGAGTAGTTTGTCCCTCACATAATGATAAATTTTGGTATAATTTCAAGTGGTGTAAGCGGTCTATATTGCAAATGCAATTAAAAGCCTGAAACACTTATGCAGATAGCTGCAGTAAATCTTGGCCAAAAGAAGGCAGAAAGATGCTACAGAAAGGTCAAGTTGTGATTAATATCCTGTGAATGCAGCTCTGTGCAGTCTTTCTGCTGAATAATTTCTCTTTTCCCATTTAATCTAAAAGCTGGTGTCCTAGCAGTGTGTTGCCCAGCAAATGTTCTGGAAATTTGGACAAGTAGCCCTAGGATGGGCAGACAGTCTGGAAGTTCACTTCCAGGTTCTTGAACTCTTTTGCTCCTGGTGCTACTGGAATTACACATCTAGCTGGAAAGAGGGAGATGTGTATGAAATGTATGGTATGGTAACAAAGGAAACCTGCAGTGAACAGACATGGTTAAAGGTGTGTTTGTGCTGGAGTAGGAGCTGCTTCTTGAGGGCTGCTTTATCTTCCTGCTGTTTGTACAGCACCCACTACCATTATATTATGGAAGATTACAGCCAGAAGGGTGGATGAGAAAGCTTGTGATCCTTCTCTTACAGGTATCAAAAACTATCATGTATATCATATCAAAATTATATATTATATTAAGAAGTATCATGTATATTAGATGTCGTTTGTTTGAAAAATTCAGATTGCTGAGAAAGACTGGTCAAGGCCTCCGGTCTTGTGAGGTATTTCTGCAATGGACATCTGGCATCTTCTGTCATGTTGTATAAAGTGATCTTTAGCAGTTGCACCCAGTTCCTTCTGGTTGGGAGCATTTCCCACACAGTGATCCCTTGTGCAGCTTTGATTCACCCCTCTGGCCCTGTCCCTGGCTGCTGCTCAGTGGCCACTGCTGGAGATTGTGCTGCCAAAGAGCTGTGGTTGCTTTTTGTGCAAAGTAGACAGAAGCCAGTCTGTTCAGCACTGCCAGCTTCAGCTGCATGCCCTTGTCTCAGGAGACATCCATCTGAGGATGGGCTGTACTGCAAGGGCAGAGTTTTAAAATGCCAAGGAAAGCCATCCCAGATGTTCCTCTGGTTTGAGTAACAGTATTTTCAGAGCAATCTGCCACTTCTCTTTGTCATACAGTGTGTGAAAAAGGACACTGATCCTTTGCCTGCTGCTGGCAGACAGTCCACACAGGCTGAAAGGGCTCCTTGGATTCTTTGGGGAGCTGAGGAGATCAACAGCAGAGTCCAGCTCCTTTCTCACTGATCTAACTCTGCTCCTCAGCCATAAATGACACGTGGCTGCTCCCCACAGACCTTCCCCTGAGGTCTATCCCTTTGAGCTGTTCTGGATTTAAATTGTTACAAATCTCACCTTGAGAAGCAGAAGGAAGACTCCACATAGTCCACTATCTCCTCTGCCCTGCTGAGAGGGATCCTCAAGGCTCTGATAGCTGATGCACAACCCAAACTTCAGACAGACAGCAGTGTGACCTGTGAGAATACATTTTCTAACTAGATTTTTTGTGGGTTTTCTTCCTGCCTGCCACAAGAATTTTGGAAAGTTATATTCTTGTATATGCAGACATTCACCATGTTTATTTTGAGGCAGATACTCTGGAGGAACACACTGATGCATTTCATGGAAGATTTAACAGTCCTGTTAGCTTTATTTGCTGTTTGTAGAGAAAAACATTGTAGCATTGTATTTAATGGAAAACAAAAGCAAGGCAACACTCCAAGCTCACTCCAAGCTCACCCCACTCTCTGATTCAGCTGTTTATATCCTCTGCTAGGTTTCTAGACAAGTGTCCTTGTGAACAGCCAATTTTATGCTGGAAATGAGAAGTTGGACACATTTGCTCACATGTTTTGCATGCCTGCATTTGAGGTAGTCATGTTTCATCCCCTTCACAGTCAGTGGAGAGAAATGGATGCAGGCAGACAAGGGCTCCTCTGACCTTTTAAAAATGTTCCTGTGAAGATGAGGTGAGTCATGCCCTGGAAATGCCTGTTTCTCTCTGTTGCTTATAGAGAGGGACTGGAATGATTAGATGAGAAGAAATAAGAGAAATCATAGAATAGAGTCATAGTTTGAATTAGAAAGGGACCTTTAAAGATCACTTAGTCCAAAACCCACAAAACCTCTGCCTAAGTGTCCTAAAGGCTTTTCACATCTCTACAGAGAGGAATCATATAATATGAGATACCTTTGGGATGTGTGGAGATCAAACTTAGTTCTTTTCATTAAAATGCAAATCCTGTTTCTTTGTCAAATCAAATAGAAAGCCATNCAGATGATTCATGAGTTTTTCTGCAAAATGAAATATTTGATGAAGTGAAGGCACTTCCTTTGGAGTACTCTTAGTTCAGCAAATTAGTAAAAACATTTGAATTTGAAGGTACAAATAGATTTCTGTTGTGTTGTGTGTTTGAAGAAGCCTCATCCATTTCTGTGCAATGTGTCTGCTGCTGGGTTTTTGGTGAGAAAATTCTGCTGGGGTAAAAAATCAAATAAACCTGCTCATATTTCAGTCACTCAGTTACTGCAGTTAGAAGAAACAGAGATTTCCTTCCCTTTTTATGAGGGAGTCTTGTTAAGTAATGAAAACAGTCCACTTGTTCTACCATGCACTTGCTGCTTCGTATCAGATGAGGTTTCCTGTAACAGTGCTGCAGTACAGACCACTGCCACAGGGATCTCATAAAATGTGGTGATGGATGCAGCCTCAAGTCCCAGTGAAGAGGAGATAGGGAATTTAAGGAGAATGAATAAAGGCTGTGACCAGATCTGGCCAGTAATGGACATGAGAGGGGCTTTTGGGTGTCCTGTACAAGCTGCTCCATTTCTGTGTATCCTGGTATCAACTGCAGTCATGTCATAACACAATATGTATCAATTTAACTTCTCCTAAGCTGTGTTGATATTGTAAGGAATGCTAAGGGTTAGAAAGAAGAGTCAGGAATATTGCTGGCATTATAATTGCTTTCAATTTCTACAAGAATTCAATGCCAAGAAGTTTCTTCCTGCTCCCAAAAAGCCATGTCTTTTTTAATGTGGGGAAAACATGCTGCAGGTTTTTAGCAGAAAAGAATAGATGAATTTTCTTCAACTCATCTTAGTTAAATTTCATAATGGTGAGTCTTGGTTAAATTCATAATTTATACAGTAAACAAAGTGTGTAAGGTCAATATTAGAACTTGTTTTACAACTGTGTATAAATCCATTCTATTGTAGACTTCAGTTTACTGCTTCTCTTTCCATTCCATCACAGAAAGTATAAAGACACAGGGATTAACTTAAACATACTAAGGTAAAGTTCAGTGCTGAATGAATTGCTGCCTTCACACACACTGTGACTAAGCAATAAGACTGAGATGACTCAAGCCCTAACTCATATTTTCATGGCTGATCTAACATTGCACAGATGCTATTTGCTTAACAATAACAGAAATGTTTTTCCTTCATTCATTCTTTGATTCAGATCTGTTTGGTTTCGTTGATTTGGCAAACTGACACATTGAGTTTTCTTTCTGTTCTTGTCCTGGGAAGTGTCTTCTTTTTGGCTAAATACTCAGCCAGGAAGGTAAAGCATATTTATCCAATGATAAGCAAAACAAAAGAAAAAGGTTGCCACCCTATCATGTAATTTTTCCCACTTCTTGTCTCCTGTTTGTAAATAAATTACTTTAAACATGACAGATTTCCCTGAATCTTCTCTTAATATAGAAAAGATTCTTAGATATTTATTTATTCCAAAGCATTTCTGAAGGAGTTAAATTCTTTCATTATTTTGTAGGATCTCTAGGGAGCATGGGCTTATGTTCACAAAAGAACTGCTTGGTGTTCTCTCAACCTCTGGTCTATTCTGCACTTGATACCCTGCCTGAATGGCTGCTGTGTTTTTCCCAGTTTGAAAATAAGCCAAGCATGTTGGGGTGGCAGCCAGCAGTGTCTCTAATGAGCTTTCTCTGGGCAGTGCTGTTCCCTGTTCCTGAGGGTTGTAACCTGACTGCACAGTTGCCTGAGCCTACATTTCTACAGCAAGAAAACAGAAAAGGTAATTTTAAAAAAAAAATTGCTGTTATTTGGTGGGGTTTTTTTGTAGGTTTGTTTTTTTTTTTTTCAGGGCTGAAAAATAAGCAGAGACCTGTAGAAGGAGCAATGTTTAATGAATGCTCAGGCTGTCAATGCTGAGCTTAGTCCTAGCTCTCTTATTTGTACAATTAGGCAAGCTAATTTACTGCTTTCTTACACAGCAAGGTCTGCTCCGTAGACTTAATGAGCTTTAACATTATTGCTTTAGTCTTTAAACACTCATGATTTTGGTTTTGAAATATTATTACAGTAATTGTAGAAATTAGCTGTAGCTTGCAGGCATTGACTGTGGTTGGAGAGATCTGCAGTCCTGGAGGAAGGTACACGACAGCTCTGCCAAGACACTTCCAGACAGCTGGAATTGTGCCCAACTTAAAAATTTAACTGCTTCTGAATCCATTTGGTTTGTTTGATTAACAAATCTGAGTTTTTCTAATTACTCTGAAGTCAAACACACTCATACTACATTAGTTAGAAAGAAGTAGACATAAGGAATCATATTTTCATCTTCTCTCTCAGCCTGTATTCACTGTAATTGATACCAATTTGTGTTTTTAATGGCTCCTCAAACACTGCTGCTGTCACTCAGACATGATCCTGTCTTTATGACATGACTTCACAGTTCATAAGTCTTCCAGCTCTTTCCTCTAAAGGTCTTTGAAGATTGCTCTTAACCAAAGAATTTGCTTTCTATTTACATTGTAATAATGACCAGAGCTCTGACTTGATCTAATCCATGTGCAATTAACCCAAGATCACTTTCAGCAAGTGTGGTTTGGTTTTCCCTCCTTGCCACTTGACTTTGGTGTGTTGACTGGCTCTTTCTCACCTTACAAATGTGTTGATTTTGTGCAACAAGTATTTCCTGGTCCTTCGGTACCTGCTGACATCTGGTTTGCTCACCTGGGCGTGTGCCCTCTGCAAACACACTGCTGGGAAGTGAAGCTGGTTTTTCTTGCTCCTGTTCATGGCATTCTGCAAGCAGCATGCTTAACTGAGAGCAGGAGAAACCAAGCTGGTCACTACAATTTCAGCATGGTAAGCTTTACGTTTGTGAATTTTTCTCTTCCTGCTATTTTATCAGAATGAATGTGGGCAGCCCTTCTCCTCCGTGCTCCATCATTGGCTTACAAATGGCTGTGGGCCTCAAAAAAGAGAAAAATAGCTGTGGATGTGCTTTGGTGGCTACCTACTGATGCCATCTTAGTTTTGAGTTTACTTCAGACCTCCATGTGAATGAGCCCAGCGTGCAAAGGATTTGTGTGTTTTAGGCAGCACATATGTGATTTGTGCCTCTGTTCATTTGAGTGTTGAAGCTGTGTGCACTGGGTTTGGATTCCCCGTGCTGTGATCTGCAGTGGAACTTGTGGCCGCCTGAAGCACAGGGAAGAGTCAGTAATGCCATTAATCCTGTTCCTGTGGAGTTTCCAGCTAGGCTGTCATCCCCTCATGCAGCTTTGGTTCAAGCAGTGATTGGTGCCTTTTTAGGACATGATCTATCTCAGCTTCTTAAGTAGCAAAAGTGAATTACAGCCACTACACCAAGCTGCACTGGGCTACTCTTGCTAGTGTTGTGGGTTGACATAGCCACAGCTTGGTTTTTAGTTGAAGAGGAATATGGTTTTGTCCCTGCCAGGACTTTAGGATCCATCAGTAGTGAGCTTTTCTAGTTGGCACGTGGCAGAGATCACATGCCCACCTCAAGCCTGGGCAAAGACATTCACCCTTTCTCTCCTCTGTGGAAGGCAGTGATTTTTAACACAGAGAGACAGCATGAGACAAAGTCAGCGAAAGAATTCATAAAGACTGCTGGAAGAAGGGATGGAGGAAGTGGACATTTTTGTCTGGACTCCTCTAGATGTAAATGATGGATATATGGACTGTCATGATGCTGTTTGGAGGAATGCAGGTTCTAGTCAAAAGTTCGTGTACTGGTATAATTGATAATTGAAGTCCCCAGCTCCTGGGATAGAATAGAGAGGTCTCAGTTTTGGGATGGGAGAAGTGATTTGAGGCCTGGCTCCTGGCCTAATAGGAGGTCTCTATTTCTTTTGAGATAGAGATGATTTTAGAGATAAAAGAAGAGAATCTTTGTCATGTACTAGAAGAAGCATTTTTAAAAATGATACCCCAAATGTGCTGAGGCCCATAAGCAGCTTGGGAAACTGCTAATGGGGTGGGACTGCACGGATCTGCAAATCCCGGGTGGTTGCAGATTTGTGACATAGAGAGCCACCAGACCTTTTCATGTGGCACAGTGTCTATGAAAATTCCAGAGGGACTCCTCTCCCAAGTAATCTAAGACTATGTATATGGTTGCAGCTGAGTGAAAATCATGGTTGTCTCTATGTTGTGTGGAAGGGTGGACGGTTTGTGAGGAGGGAAAGAGTTGGTTTAGAAGTTTTAAGGTTTTTTTGTTTTGTTTTGTTTTCCTTCTTTTTTTTTTTCTTTAGTTTGTGTTAATAAACTATCTGCTACCTTTAAGTTGAGCCTGTTTTGCCTTTTCTCCCAAAATCCTATCTCACATTTAGTAAACAAAATTCAGCGAACATAAAACCATTACAGCTAGGAAATTCCTTACCAGTATGAAAATACAGTTTATGCCTAGCCTAAATACACCCATGCTAGTAAATATATGTAGTGCAAACAACATTTCTCCCCTGGCAAAGAATTTCCTGCCAGCAGTAGGTGGAGGCTCTATCACTCCAGCAATGTGAGGCAATGCTGTGGTTCCTGTACCACTGCAGTCAGTGCACAGGGAAAAATGTTGCCTCTGTTGCTGAGTCACTAAATTGTTCCATGTCCTGGCTTCCAGCTAAGTAAACATAATGGTTCAGCTGTGGGAGCAATTTCTTACCTCAGGCAATTTGATGACAGAGCCATTGAAGAAAAGAGGATAATTCCTCTCCATTTGTCTTGCTTCCATCCAGCTCTGTCTCTAGAGAGCAGGATACTTCTCCTCCTTCCCAAGAAGATGAGGGAAAGATGAAGCAAAAGTGTTTTGGAGTGCAGATGACTTGTCCTGCTGGGCTGGGGAGGATGCCCATGGCAGAAACATTCATGGTCACTGTGCCTGTGGTGACTGTAAATGTCACCAATTGCAGTGGATTCACCACAATTCCTGTGGCTCTGATGTCCCTCAGGAAGGTTCAGCTTTGGAGGTGCTGAAATCGTCACAAGCAGCTGTGTGGTTAGAGTTAGCAAAAATAAATGGTGTGTTCTTCCATACTATAATCCTTTTTTTTTTTTTTTTGGCTGCTTTTTTGTTTTGTTGTTTATTTTTTAGGCAATCCTTAAGTCTTTTGTCTTGGGAGGGTGAGCAAATGCTCTCTGGATAGATTTTGTACCTGTGTGCAGTGAAAGCAGCTATATGCAGGATAAACTGTATCTTTTTATTAATTTTGCCTAATTTTGCCATCTTATGCTAATAAGTGCATGTTATTTCTAATGTATCACACAATAGCTTCAGAGAGTAAAGCTTCATTCTGGAGATACATTTCTATGGGGGTATGAGAAGTGACAAAAGCATGGGGGGTAGTCTCACTGAGCTTTTTTTTACCCTTCCCATGAGGCAAGGGAAAACAACCCCCTACTTGAGAAGCTCACTTACAGACAGCCTTGGGATTATGTCACAGTGGGGCAGGAATGAATGAAGTGTCTCCTTCCTCTGCAAGTCTGATATCAGATCATTGCTTTACCCTGGTTTAGGAAATTAATGTTCTGTCTACATATTCAATGTAGATTACAAAAAAAATCATCCCTTTTGGAGAGGTTTGCATTTTTCCCAATGTCCTAATTCACATTTTAGTGCTCCTCAAATTCTCTGTTGTGTGAAACCTTCAGTCACTTAAGGATGAGAACAACTACATTTCCTAACCAGCCCCAGGGCTACTTAATAAAACATCACAAGTCTGTTAAAAGGATCATTGTCACCTTTTAAAGGCTGGCTGGCTGATTTTGTTTTTAAACCCTAGGTTGATTCATGATTCAGCTTTTGTCAGCTAATTTATTCTGGACCATTTACAGAGAGAGCAAAAGTAGCACAGCAAAGGAGAGGAGCAAATTTTCCTATTAAGTCTTAATTTGAAATAGAGGCCTGGTCTCTAAGAATGTGTTGTTCAAAGCAGGGAAGTCTTAAGTGGTAGATTATTAAAATCAGTATGTCTTTACTCGTTAGTCTCCTTTCCTACAGAGCAAATGCTCCTGCAGGTTGTGATGTTGTTGTTCTCCTGTTTAACAATTACATGTGCCCAGCACTTACCACAGAGTGCAGGAGGCCAGCCCAGGTGGTCTCCTTCCATGAGGTGGGGGATGTTTTGGCACATCCTGTGCCAGCACAAGGCAGAACAAGCAGCAGCCTGTAGAGTTTCAATACAGAATCTGTCTAATTAGGCAAGAGTGATGTAGGATGCAGGACCAAGGATTTTTTACTAAATCTGCTTCCTGAGGAGGAAAGATACCTGCAGTGTCCTCAGTCCTAAAAGTTGGCCTGGCAAGGGTAATATTGTCCAAGAATTATAAAAGAATTGGGAATATCTGTTTTATGCAATGTTAACTGCTGCCAGTACTTCAGCTAGCCTGGGGTACAGAATATCACCAGTATACCATGAGTGTAACATGTTCAGAGGGAAGCCTGTCTGAGCAAAGAGGAGCTGCTCTTGAGGTGTTTGCTGAAGTAGGGAGGGAGTGTCTGGTTATGAAATCTTATTTTTGAGTGGTAATTTCATAGTGCGGAAGAAAATCTGGAAGGTGAGTTGAGTCTGAATCTTGCTGTCAATTATCTGGTAGGTGCACAGGTGTTGGACAGGTGGCAGACAGGAAAACTGAGATGTTTCAACATCAGGTCTGTTACTGCAGCCTGAACACAAAACCTGCATTGCTGATGTGCTCAGGGTGCTGGAGCTGTTCCCCCACCAAAGCAATAGAATAATTGGAGGATGCTGCTTTTAAGACTCTCATTGGTGGGGTTTACATCTTGCAAATATGAGTAGGAGATCATTAAACAGGCTGCCATCCTGGTTCTTCAAGAGAATACTGTTGCTAATTTACAATGCATTTTAATCCACACAGAGCTGGTTGAACACATAAACAGGTAAAATTGTATTTCTTGACAGTTGCCAAATGCTTCTGTTAGGTGATACGGACAGTTAAAATCCACAAGGATTTTGTCACGGATGTGACTGAAGGATTAATTCTGAGGAATTTTCAGTAAAAATAGAAAGCAAGCCACACAAACCATTGTGAATAGAATTCAGCTTCAGTTGATTATAGTCATTCTATAAGAATAGAATCTACTGCAAACATATTTCTGTTAATGTGGGTAACATGAATGTAATTTATGCCTGTCTGTACATCTGGTAAACTTCATAATACTCTGCATTATTCTCTATGTTGCAAACTCTGACATAGTTTCTGTTGCCTTTGCAAACAATGCTGTTTGTAAAGACAAAAAAAAATCTTGACAGAAGTCACGATTTGCAGAGTTCACCATAATTCAGTTGTTAGCATGAGATACCAGAATTTCGTTGAACAGACCACTGTGTTTTAGGATTTCTTCCCCATAAGAAACTAAATGGAATGATCTTTCAGCTGATTTACATCTGGCACGGAGGGTGTAACCCGCTCTGAAATGTTGTCTGACTTATCTGACGGTTCGTGGTCTCATCACTCTTACCAGTGCTTAGTTCTGCTCTGGGCTTTGTGTGTTTGACCCTCCCAGTGGCAAATGAAATAAGTGGATTACCAATTGTGACTTTAGAAATTTTGTGCCTCTCTGCATTGAGAGAAAAATCTCCCAGGACATTTCAAGATCAGCAACACACTTAGTCAAAGGGAATATTTGAGGTTTTGTAGGGTCTGGTAGGAGTACTAATGTCTTTGGGGTTAAAAGAAGAGCTGAGAAGAAATTACCAGATGTTAAGTTAACCTGATCAAGCAGTTTTTATCCTCCCTAATTCTCAGTGCCAGAATATCTCACAAGGTAGAGTGTTCTTGGCAGCCTGCTTGCCACACCACTGCACTGTGGTTCTGCAAGAACCCCTGGTTACCTGTAGCACATCATCAACCCAATAATGGTGCTGTCAGAGATAATTTTTAACACTTTTGTTGTCCTGAATTTCTAATTGTTTCACTCAATCTTTCTCCTTTACCTCTTGGTTTTTCATTTCCAATAAAACCTGATGCTTTTTTCCTCAGTTAAAAAAAATAAATGTCCGTGAGAATAATGCTTCATGTCACCCTGCAAGGAAAATCAGCAAACAGAATTTCAGAGCACCTTGACCAGACAAGCAACGACTCTGTGAGATTTGTGCTGATGCCCCATTGCTCCTCAGTCTGATGTTAGGATCTGGTTGGGCTAA
Source organism: Pycnonotus jocosus (assembly GCA_013400435.1). Taxonomy (NCBI): domain Eukaryota; kingdom Metazoa; phylum Chordata; class Aves; order Passeriformes; family Pycnonotidae; genus Pycnonotus; species Pycnonotus jocosus. The sequence continues at coordinate 215,669 of VWYP01034967.1, forward strand.
AAGTGCTGCCTTCACCAGGCATTTTTCTAGGCAGTTCAAGGAAGAACCTGACCTTGATAATAACAAAGAACAGTTCACATGTTGGATTTCTTCCTTCTGCTTACAAGTAACTTGGTCTTATGGTATGAATAAAAACAACCTTTTCAAGAATTGAATAACAAACTTAATGGTCTAGCATAAAAAAAAAAAAATAAAAATGGGGGGGGGCATTGTTTTTTCCTATTAAAACAAATGCAGAGAATAAAAGTATATTTTTCCCATGGTTTTTATTACTTAACTGTTGTACATCTAAGGCAGCAATCTAACCAAAAGTAGTTGCCTGTGGTTTGCTTGTTTTCAGTGACAAGAAGCTCATAACTGGCACTCCTGACTTGTATTTCTGCCTTGCATTGACTTATTCTGTGCTTCTGTTTGTGTATCACCGTCCTGTCCTATTTTATTACCTGATAAAAGCCACACTGAGAGTTGGATCTGTATTGCAGAAACAACGATATTTTTTACTCTTAGGAAAAAACATCAAATTTTTCTGCCAGTTGTGTGTAAGTAGCCCCTGAGATAACCTGGTAAGTCTGCAGGCTGTTCTTCAGCAGCTTCCAAACCATTACTAGATTTAGCTTTTGTCAAATTAGACTCTGACAGTAATTTCAAAATCACTCACCCATGTTTGTTTTGACTTTCAGGTAATTTGGTATAAATATACCCAGTGATTTTCTGGCTCCAAACTACAATTACTCAGAAAGCTTATTCTGCAGCTGTGGTGGGTGCAATCTGAAGGCTTGCAGTGAGCACTGGCCAGGACCCAAGGCCATTCCATAATCAGGAAAATGACTGCCATTCCCAAGGAAGAAACAAAGGAGAAACCTCTATTTCTTGTGTAGCTGGAAGGAAAAGCAATGCAATCTTGCCACCCAGTTAATTTAAAGAAGCATTTTTCAAAATACCTCGGGACTGTGCAGATCTTGTATCTCTGACACAAAGGTGCCTTTGGACCTGTGCAAATAAATCATTGGAAGGATTGATTGGGCAAAGTGGTCATTGACAGAGTGGCTGTTGAAGGATCATGACGAAGCACTTGGAAATCATCAATTTGTCATTTCTGTTGGAACACGAAAGGGAAACAATATTGGGAGTATTGAAGAGAGATGAGTACTTGAAAAAAGTTGAAGATAAAAGAATAAGGTAACCCTTTTTTGTTATTGCTTTTAAATGTATGGTTGGTAGATATTTTTGTGGTACCCAGTGAAGGTTTTCTATGTGCCTCACACAAGGATGAGTGCTGCAAGATGGCACAGTTAATTGTGAGTTCAAGGAAAGTGTGTTAGAAAGAAAATTGCTTGCTATTATGGTTCTCAGCAAACAAAAATCATGTCCATTGCTTCAAGACAAAAGTTTAAGAAAGATAACAAGTGCAAAAATACGCAGCAGTGCTTTTTAAAATTTCCGATTCTGTAGATTTAGTGCAGTTTGGCTAAATTTCTCCTTGTAATTGGAAAGCTTCAGTAAGGCACTTGAACTCTTTTCCTCTGAGAGGAGCTGCACACAGAGCCTGCCTTCAGAGCTGACTGAGGGAGAGAAGTTTGGAAGGTGTCAGAGGGACAGAAAGTTGGCATCTGCCTCTGTTCAGGACTTCCTACAGCATGGGACAAATGCATGATGGAGTCCTTCTTCTTTCAGTTGTGCTTAGAGAACAGGGAGGAGGGACACTTCATTTTTTAAATTACTTAGATCTACTAATAAATAAAATTTAAAATCTCAGGTATTTATCGCAAAAGTCACTGTTGGGAGAAGTGGAGTCTCAGGGTATTAATAGAGTCCATGTGTTCTTTTCCTAGCCAGAAAAGTAAAAACCAAAGTTCAGAGAACAATGTGAGGAGGCAGGCTGAGTCAGCAGTTTTGGAGGGCTCAGTTTGAGTTAGTTCAGCCCAGTATCAGTTCTGGAAAGGTCCCTATGCTTTTCAAGGATGGTTTTGCTGCTTCATTTCACTTCCCCTCGCTGCCCTTTCAAAGTTTCATACAGTGTTGGTTCTGAGCAAAAGGCTTAGTGTAAATGGATGCAGAACTTGGTGTTGACAAGGCTGCTGAATATAGTGAATGACAGAGGGAAAATTCCAGCCTTTGCTGGTTTCTGCCTATGCACCCCAAGGCCAGGTTCCATTGTCCTCCCTCCCTTTGATTTATTTAAAAAACATTTTAGACATTGTGCAAAGACATTTTAAACATTGCAAAGGTGTATGTTCAACACCTGCTGAAGCTTCTACTGTGTAAAACCATTATTTGGAAATTATACAGAGTTAGCCACAGGTCTTGAAAGCTTTTCTCCTTCAACTGAACCCAGCCTAAATGCAATTCCCCTGTTGGTGTGCTGCCCATTTACTTGGGGGAACACAGGGGCTCATCTAAAAGGAGGAGGTGAATACTGGCTGCTTCTGCTGCTGCCAGACTGGAAGGAAAGGTGTTTCTTCAAGGTAGTGTGGGCAAATTAATCATTTTGTCTCCTTAATGGTTTGTGAGATGAAGAAAAAAACCAGATGGAGCACTGCTTGTTCCAGGCATTCTGCTCTATTTGATAATAAATTAAAAATTGATAATAAAGTATTTTAGTTTCCTGAGGTGGTGGCCTTGGAAATGTGTGATGTGCCAATAATCACCTGTTGAAGGCATCAGTATGGAGTGTATCAGATCCCATATTCCTAAAGCCCCTGAAAGCTTTTTTCTACTATTGCTGTTTCTACTATGGAAATTTGAAACTCCTGAGGTTCTGTGGGGTTTCTTGTTTTGTTTCATTTGGTTAGTTTGGGATTTCTTTTTTTGCTGTTTTCTTTTCTTTTTTTTTTTTTTTTTCAAATATGATACCTTAACCCCCTAAATTTTCTGCTTTTTATGGCATTGCTGGAATTCACTCTGCCAGATCTACTGAGTCTGGGAACTTGCAGCACCCCTGGAGAGTACAGCACAGTTCAGTGAAGTCACAGGTGGTACTGGCTTATCAGTATTTTGGTAAAAATGCAACAAGCACCCTAAGAAAATGCTTAAAATCCAGTTAATCTGAACTATAATGCTAATTAGATTAACTAATGATGCACTGTGGTGCTTATGCATACTTCTACCACCTGTGTATGAACCAATTTGCTTTGTATTTATTGTCACTAGACCACATTTTGCCTGATAACAGTGGAATGTGGTCTATAAAATATTTACAGAATATAAAAACTATAAAGAATTTGATGGTTAACTGCTTCCTAGGAGACTTTTTAATTTTTCTTTCTCTCAGTACAACTTGGCAAGGATCTATAATCATGGCTTATAAGCACACTTCAGAGGAACATTTGTTGTCTTTAAAATTCTATTTGGTACAATCTGTTATATGCTTTATTGAAGTACTTTGCAAAAGAGCAAGTCTCTTTTTATTTATTTTCAAGATAATTTCCACTCTGGGGAGATGCTTATTTGTACATTGTACTGAGGGATTCTTATTATCCTGTTCCATTTTTTCTGAATCCATCTTGATAATTGTTTTTTTCTCTTCCTATTAGTTTTCAAAAGCCCTTGTAACTTAAAAAGACCTTTCTATTCATTATGAAAGCAATGGTAAATGCAGGAGGATGTTCTAATATTGGAATTGTTAAGGGTTGTTTCCACTATCGCTGCTCATACTCGTGTTCTGGAGTGCAGGTGGCTCTTCTTGTATTTTTCTTTCATGCACAATTATTTCACCCACATGAGAGAGAAACACAGAAGTCAAGTTCTTTTTCTGAGGTCTAGTTTTGAAAATACAAATAATCAACCTCCTTAATAAAGAATATGATTTATGTTCTTAATTCTAAGTGTGCATCTTGCATGACTGGAAGTTTTCTTTGAATATTGATTTGAAGCTGTTAATAGATTACTTGTACAAATAACCAACAGTGTTCTAAATACTGCTTTATGATGCTGTTGACGTCAGTTGAATTATAATCATGTTTTTTTCAATTGCTAAGATTATTTGAGCAAAATCGTTAATTCTTACATTCGCTATTTTGTTAGGGTTTAAAATACAAAGTTCCTTTCCATTCTTTATGGAGCACAGCTTCAAATGCCATGCTTTTAGAGGAGATAGAGCAATGATTGCTGTGCTGGGAAAGCAAAGAAGGAACTTTCCAGTTTAGTTCAAGAAAAAGGCTTTAATGGGTTGTTGCTTGAACCTCTCCCTCAGCATTTAAGTTGCCAGAAGTTGTGTAAGAGCTGCACCAGCCCCAGATCTGTGTTGACAAGGAAAGTTAGCATTCCTGTCTTTTCATCTGACTAAAATGGCATATTTTTTATTTGTCCAAAGAGGTCCATGGAAACAATTTAGGGTATTAACTTCTTTATAATATAGGAGAGATTGTTAGCATGGATACCACCATGTGGTTGCTACAGGCAAGTACTTTAGAAAAGCAGAAGTTTGAGAACTGGGAATGGGAAGTGACTTATCTGCTGAGTATATATTTGATCTTGTTCATAAGCACAAAATGGTTGCAGGATTACATATATAACATGGTGAATGGTCTGGGTTTCTGTAAAACTGCTTATAAACATTGGAAGGAGAGAGCCCTTGGCCATCTGTACCTGGAAGTTGCAAAGTTCCAGTCTGGCAGCTCAGTCATTTGTGAGGTGTATTTAACACCCTTCGCCGCATTGTTATTTTTTGAATCAGAGACTTTTCCATCAAGGGTGGGTGCTATTGCCAGTATTCTAAAGGTAGAAGTGCCTGTTTTGCTGTCCTTTGTGCTTTGAGAACCATGATCCTGCAGTGGTGAAAGAATTTCTCATGGTGACTAATTTTCATATGCTAGGTGCAATCTGTTTTATTGAGGATTAGCAAAAAGCCAGCAGGGGATCTGTTTTGTCTTTTGTTTGGTTGGTTGGTTTTGGTTTTTTTCTCAATCTTAGTAACCATTTTTATTTGAGAGGATGAGTGAATGAGTTACCCAGAAAAAGTTTCATCTATGGAAGTTTGTCATCATTGTGATATCCAGTATAATTTCACTTCCCACGCCTCCTTTCCTTCTTTTCTTTGGGCTCTGTTCTGCCATTCCTTCTGCCAGACCTCTTTTTCTTTGCAAATTCATTCTTTGTTTGTTTCCTTGTGTTGTCATCAATGTGTCTCCACATTTGTGTGTTCTCAACACAGATTTTGTCACGTTGATCTGCTACATAAACAAAATATGAAAACTTGTGCTTATAAAATAAGTATAAAAATACTTCAGGTATTCATACTTCACAATCCAAGGAGATCTCAATGGAAGTTGATAATAGCCCAGCTCTTTCTGTGAACTCTCAATAATATTTATTGTTACTTTCTGCATACTGTGCCAGAGAGTGAAGGGAATCTGGCTGAATTTGGAGAAGGTACTGAGAATCAGTCTGGAAAGAAAATTGCCTTTCTTCCTCATACTCTAGAATGTTGATGCCAGTTCCTGCACAGAAAAGTTCTCTAGTATCTAAGCTAGCAGCTGCACAGATTCAGAACAAGGATGTTTTTATTCATCTGTGAAAAGCAATTCAATTTTTTCCTGCTAAACACTTTAATTATAATTGACTGAGGGAGGGAGAAGTTGCACTTTTTTATTTTTAATTCATTTTGTTATGACTCTTTGAACTCTGGAAATTTAGAACGGCAAAATAAAATTAGGTATACTTGGATTGTCCTGCTTTACATCTTCAGAGAAAAAAGGGTTTGGAAATGGGGAGAAATAAGACCCAGGAGAAATTTGAAAATCAAACTCAAGAATTCTGTATGCTATTACATTTGACTGTTTGTTTGTTTGTTTAATGGAGAGAAGATGAGGTAGGAAAAAATTCAACATAAAAGTTTTCTAAAATCCTACTGAAAGATAAAAAACCATCCAAACCAGTCAGTTTGCTATTAAAAGAAAGAAAAAAAAAAAAAAAAAAAGTTACCTAGCTTAAAGCAAGTGGATAATGCTTACAGAGTTAAAGGAAATGATGGCATTCATTTAAGTGAATGGCTTGGGCAAAGAATGTCTTGCCTCTTGAACCAGTATAGCTACTTTACTTTTGAGGGTTAAATATTCTCTAGGGTAAACCTTACTTTTAATAAAAAATGGATCTTTTAAGGCTTCTCATTGCTTCCTCTTTGCAATATTATAGGGATTTGATAATATTTAATCTCCTGAGGCTGCATTTGTGAGGGAACAAGGACCTTTGCCTCGTTGCTTTCACCATCCATAGGGAAGGACCTGAGTTCTTTAGGCATTCCTGTGCCTCTGGTAGCTGGTGGGCAACTGTGCCAAGAGCTGTGAATTCTGGAGTTGGTTTATTTGGTTGTTTTTGTTTTGTTTCTTGCTGTATTTTATACGGGCCTTTAAGCCACCTTTTAGGCTCAGGTTAAGACATTCAGTGTTACCTGGAATAGTGGTTACAACAGAACTCTTCTCCAATGTGTCCAATATATTCTCTCAGACAGTAGAGGGATCTTAATATAAATTCATAGTTTAGGAAAATGGCTACATATTCTGTTATACTTGGCAGAATCAAATTTATTTTTAATAGCTATCTTTCATCAAACACCCATTGTAATAGAAGGTTTAGAAACTCCAGTGAATGATAGGATCCTTTTTCTCCAGAAGCCTATTAAATTGGCTTCTGCTGACTTTTATTATCCTTTTCATATTACTAGGAGAAGATTGATAAAGATTAATTCTTGCTTAATATTTGCGATTAAAAACATCTAATTCCTCCTTTAAATGTATCCCTTTAAAATTATGGAGAGTGCAAATGTTAGGCTGGCACAAGGAAATTGGGTGTTTATAATCCAGCTGGTTCCTGCCCTGGGAAATAAATGTAGTGGTAAGTCAGTGCAGCTACAGGCAGCACTTGGTATCCCTTTTCCATACAGTGTAAGCAGTGCAGCTCAGCTGTGCTTGTTTAGGGACTGTTATGATGATGGATTTTTTCAGATGACTCACCCACCTCTTCCTGCTCTTCCCGGCCCTTGAGACAGTTAATTTTTTATTTTCTTGAGATGTGAATATATTTGTTGCAGTCAATCAGGAATTCAGCTCAACAAATGATATAGGGAATCGCAAATGAAAGTTCGTATCCAGTGTATCTGTCCATGCACTCTTTGCTTGCTTTTGAATTTTTCTTTCTTATTTGTTTAATCGAGTGGAGAAACTGAGGGTTGATTTATTTTCTCTCAGTTCCCTGGAAGTCACCAAAGGCAATATATATAAAAAAATAAGAAAACAAACACTTCTCAGAATTTACACATTTAGCAGACCAGCTATCACCTGATAAGAATTTTAGATTGTGTTTCACATAAGCAGTGGGAAATACTGTTGCAATCACCATGACTGAATGGTAGGAATAATGTCTTTTTAATGTCACAAGAACCTTGGTAAGTTTTTCAACATGTTGATGTCTGAGCAAACTTAAAAAAAACCCTGCTCTGTTTATTGTTTTGGGCCTATGGACATTTCCTAATTTTAAATTGGAACTATTTAAAACAGATTTAGTGCCCAATAATGCTTCTAACTGAGCACAAAAGGGCTTGAAAGTTGCAGTGGGAAGGGAGAAGGCTGGAGTGGAAGGAGCTCAGTAGAGGTTCTGTTTCACCATTAGACACTTGGATGCAGTGCACAGGACACAGTGATTATTGCCAAAAAGAGGGCAACTTCCAATAACTGCCTGTCAAGCTCCTGAAATGCAATGGGTCATGATTAATTTAAGTTTTTTCAATAAAAATAAGCCACTGGAAACAAACCTGTTTTGAAAAAATAAGCCTTTGCTAGTGCATAGTATTCTAATGCTTTTGAGACTTGAGGATTAACAATATTCCTCTTCTGAGTTATTCTGACAGCAGGGTAGGGATCAGGTGCTTGGTTTGCATACAGATCCTCAAGTGCCAAAAGAAACTGGAACTGAATTTTTTGTGCCTCTTTAGTTCTTTGGTACCTGATTGACCAAATCTTTGCAAATCTGAATAAAAAGCAAAAATACAGTTGTTTCTCAAACACTCTCTGTTGAACATTCATTGGCAGTTCTGCTATACAAAAAGTTTTGACAGGAGACCCCAAAAAAGATGAGATAGAGAGAGAATAACCAGTGATCAAATAAAGAAGTGATGGTCCAGTTTGGCAATCAAATTAGGTGATGTTAACAGGAGAACATTGTAATTGAGAAAATGGAGGCTAAAGGAAAATGAGGAAGGGTGTGGGCCTGCTGCTGTGTGGAATAGAGGACCGAATGACAAAGCCTGTGGAGAAGGCCAAGGTGCTCAACATCTTCTGGGCCCCAGTCCTTACAGGTCTGACAGGTCTTTGGGAATTCCAGCTCCTGAGGTTGTTGCAGAAGTCCAGGGCAAGGTGAATTTGAACCTGGAAAGTGCTGCAGTACCTCTCACTGTGTGAAAGCACAATCAATCTTAACAAATTCCCCTAAGGTCAGCTGGTACTCAAAGTGGCCATGCAGCACAGCACTTTATCTCTGACAACTTCACTTTGCTGGAAGGGTGACAGCAAATCATTAGGCATTTGTGAATGTTATTTGATGTTTAGTGAGATGTGAGTGACCATAAACTCAGTGGTAATTAGATGTCTTCACAAGCACCTAAAGGTGTATTTGTTATTCAAGTGGAGAGATGTGGCACCTCTTTTGAAAATGGTGTGGTCAAGAGCATTCTGGTGGTGGGTGGTCGTGGGTTGCCTTTAGTTTTTATTCCAGAAGGAGCAGATGAGTTCTATTTTGATGTTTTAAGGCAGACTTGCTTGGAAGGCAGATCCAAGGATGGGGCTGGCAAAAGCAAACATCATATCCCTTCTCTGTGCACAGTGGCAACACCCAGCACCACTGGCAGGTTTCACAGCACAAGTCACCCGTCTGCATTTGGAACTGACACAAAAGAAAATGGACACGAGACTGAAATCAAAAGCATGTCTGCAGGACATGGGGAGATGTAAGATGCGATCAGTAAACTGCAAGAGCAGTTAGCAAAGTACCAAGAAAGCACACAAAAACCTGGACAGACTTTAGAGGGCTTGGGCATGAGAGAAAAGCTGTTTGGATTGGATGTGGGAGAAGGGTCTAGAGCTTTTGGATAGAGGCCAGCAGAGGAAAACCCTTGACTGAGATTTGCAGTTGCTGCCTGGAGGGTTTGGGCATGCCCTTTTTCTAAAGCTGTCAGAGGCTGAGCATCCACAGGTCAGGTGGCTGCAGAGCAGCTGTTGTTCATGGGATCCCAGTGGGAAGCAAAACGCTGGCCAGCCTTTTAGCAAGGCAGTGTATCCACAAATAACCTCATTCTGTCAGAGCTGACTCCCTGGTGGCCCAAGCAATGTTCCTGGCTTCTTTTAACCGGGCTGCAACCAGCAGTCTTTTATTGGTTTTATCTTCCATATGGTTTTCTTCTTGACACATTTTTACTGATCTTTAGGTGAAGGAGGCAGCAGATTTTTAAATCCCTCCTTAAACATCTCTATGTGTATACAGATAGTGATTTCAGTGAGCTGGAGTACTTAATGACTGAGGGACTTTTGGGACTCCTGGCTGATGATGAAAGAAGTATAGGGAAGGGTGGGGTAATGGGGACACAGATGCACCCAGGCATGTAAAACGGAAAGAATTTAGCAGCCAATGAGCTTTGTTACATCTCACAGTTGTTTTCTTGTTAAGGACCCAACTCATTGGCCATTGAAACTGCAGACTTCAAAATTAAGCCTTAAACATGAATATTTTTATTCTGTAGAGTCAGTGGTAGAACTGGTAAGATCTGCAAGTCACATTATTTAAACTGGCATTCTCCTTTTTCACTTTGATTGAGACATCACAGCATAACACCACTACCTATTTAGATCTTTTTGTTTGGGGTATTTTAAGGCTTTGAATAACTGGTGCAGAATTGCATATATACTCCTAACTAACTCTGCACTGGCATGTTATGAAATGCACACTAATTGCAGAAAAATGTTTTCTTCTTTTCCTTCTGTGCATGCACTGGATGGTCTCACTTCTGAGTTGCTGTCAACCTGGGTTCAGCATGACTTCAATTATTGACAAGGGACAAGCATAGATGGTTTATCAGCTGTCCAGAACTGCTCAGCTATCTGCAGTTACTTATAGTGATCTACCGGATTTTCCTCTTGACTGCGTGTCTGACAGCTGGAGGATAGATTTATTCTGTGTCCCGTGTGTGTCAAGAGATACAGCAAATGCAACCAAAAAATTGCACTTTCTCATTTCTTATAAGACTTTAGCACAAACTCTTAAAAAGTTCTTACAGAGTTGAACCTTCAAATTAAAAGTTGGGTTTGGTTTTTTTCTTCTAGGAAATTGAANTTTGAGTTGAACAAAGATCATTGAGTTGAACCTCCAAATTAAAAGTTGGGTTTGTTTTTTTTTCTTCTAGGAAATTGAAAAACGAGCTTTTGGAAGCGAGAAGGAAAGGCGGAAGCCGCCGCTCTGAGCAGGAGAACAGCAGGGTCTGTGTTCGCTGCCAGAAAAGCCTGGGCTTCATCTTTGACAGGGGAGACGTGTGCCAGAGCTGCAAGCTGCGGGTGTGCAGCTCGTGCCGTGTGCTGGGGGCTGACGGGCAGTGGAAGTGCTCCGTGTGCGCCAAGATCGCGTAAGTTGGGCGGTTTGTGTGCCCAGATTGGGGGTTACAGCCCTGTGATTCTGTGTTGGTGCTGCCATTGTGCATCCCCTTAGCACGAAAGGACATGCACAGAGAATACACAAGGGGAGATGGTAAAATCTTGGCGTGTGTCCAGGGTGGAATGAGACTTGTGAAGATTTATGGAGTCTCTGAGGGTGTCCAGCACTTTTCAGAATGGCTTCATAATAGCGAGACGGCTCTTTAGAGGTGCTTTGTAAAGCAATAAGTTTTAATAAAAGCAAAATAATAGACAGTACAAAAACAAAAGGAGAAGCAGAGCACAGGTGTCAGAGAAAGCTCTGACACCTTGCTAAAAACGCTCCAAAAAGCGCAGAGCTCCTCTGTGCTTGTCCTTAAGTACTGAATGACCTGGGAGGGTTCTATTGGCAAACTGCCAATAGAAACAGCTACAGATTTTGGAAAATATCTTAAAGACCCAAATAGTGCACCTGTGCTGGCACTGAGCCCATTACAGTGAGATGGGCACAGGACTTTCTAGTTTGGCTTCCTTATATGTTTAAGGTAAGCTGAAACTTTTTCCCTTATACAGAAACACCTGCTCAGTGTGGGAGATGCATTCCTACAGGGCGAGGGATTTTATTTGCTGCACTGTCTCTTTTCCCAATTCCAAGCCATTTTCAACTAGCTCGTTTTCCAAAGACTTGGAAGAATAATTCACTTGATTAATTTGGTAATATGGGATTTTTTAGCTTGACTTGGTATGATAGCCGTAAAGAAAAGGAGAAATGCCTTGGGCAACAAAACAGAGTTACATATCCTGATGTAAGGACTGGATGATGTAAGAAAGAGACTCAATAAAAAAAGAATTGGAGGGATTTTTTTTAACAGATCTTCATACCAACAAGATCAGAAAGGAAAGGCTTTCTGTAAATTGTTTCAAGAATGAACACAAATTGCTAGTTCTGTCAAGACTTTGGCTACCTAGACAGTGAGTGAAAAATTAACACAGCAGGGCATGGAGTTTAGGGTTTGTGTCTTCTAAATTTAGCTTTAGAAGGTCACATCAATTTTTAAGTAGATGCCTTAACCTCCTCTGCATCCAGTGGGGCACATCCAAAGGACATTGTCTCACCTCTAAAAAAGAAAAAATGTTTAAGTGTTTGATTTGTGAAATGATTTTAAATTGGCAGGGGCCTGGCTGAGCTCCTTGTGTTTTGCCTCAGGCAGTTCCTGAGATAATGTCAGTGCTGTGCCTTTCAGAAGTGATGGGGTGCAGGTGAGGTGACAGCACGGAGAACAGCAAACACAATGCTCCTCTTTAAAAATTGAGAAAAGAACAAGGGATTTGTTGACCCTGCCACACCACCTCTAATTTCTCTAAAAACAAATGGGAGCTGTGTAGTTTGAAAGCTGAGACAAGGTGACAGCATGATGAGTAAGAGATGGCTCAAGGACAAATAATGTCAAAACCAATTTAATTTCTGCCTTTGATAGGTGACAGAGGAGGGAGGATCTGTTGCTGTCTTATAACTTGGCTGAAGTTAACCTTTTGATACTCTCTCTTGTTCCTTTCTAATAGGGTGACAAATTAGGGTAGCTGTGCCCTGGAATAAATTCTGCAAAAGTGATTGCCGACCTGCCTGGAAAATTGTAAAGCTCTGTTCTCAGTGTGGTTATGGACACTTCACCATCAAAAAAACTTAAGAAAACAAAACCCCCAAAACCCCAAACAAACAAAAAACACCCCAAAATGCACCACATATACAAACAACAACAACAAAAACTTTTTAAAAACCCCAGTATTACAGAGCAGAACATTTCCTGGCTTCTTACTGTGAAATATTTTAGTTAAGGACCTTGATGCAGCAGATGAATTTGCTAGTTACACCTGCAGGAGATATAAAATTGAGAGGTGCTCCAGGCATGCTGAAGGACAGGACTGGGTTTCAAAGTGGTGCTTAGAATTTAGAGAAGTGGTTTGAAGGTAAAGCAAGTGATGGCTCCCTATGGGCATGTGGAAGTAACACATTTTGGAAAAAAAACGCAGCTGCAGAAACACAAAATGAGGATAAAAAAGGCTTCTGCAGCTGTTCCTTAGGAAAGGATCTGGGTATTGCACTTGGTAAAAGCTGGATGTGAATCAACAGAATTTTCCACTGCAGAAAAATCGAGCATCACACAATGATGTACAAGCCAAATTATGACCTGTAAAATGCATGATAAAATCCTGTTTTATGTAGAGTACCTGCCCATTTCTGTGTATCAGAATTCATACTGGCCACCTGGAAAAAGTTCAGCAGAAAATAATGAAACTTAACACACAGGATGTCCAGAGCAATAGAAGAAGTCACAAGAGTTCAGCCTAGGTCAGAGAAGACTAAAAATACTTGAGTTTTAAATCTAAAGAAATCAGCTTACAGACTGTTCTACAACACCTCTTTGGGTAAGAAAAGTAATGTAGTACTTAAATTGCAGTGAAAGGATGTAATTTAGATTAATATTGACATAACTTGGGAGGATTGCAGAGTGTTGTTTTACACCAGGTTGGATAAACCTCTCTTGGGATGATGACATCAATAAAGGTGGTCCTGTTTTAGGGTGGAAAAATGGGTGAGGCAACTTGTCAAAACACATGCAGCCTCTGCTTCTCCTGATTGTGCTGCAATTCTGTGTGGTCTTAGCAAGCACCTTGACAGTTAATTCTGGTTGAAGTCTGCCTTTAGGTTGTTAGAAATTACATGGTGTAATTTGCTTGCAAAGTGCTCAGCTTTGCAAGTGCTAAAGTTCTGTCCATGTTGAGTTATTAAACTGAAAGCTCTCTCTCTCTCTCCTTTTTGTTCAGATGCAGTGTTTCTGCAAGGCTTCATGACAGTTAATGATGTGTAAAATGTCTTTTACATTGCTGGGAGTACACAGAGAGATTATCTTCTGTGTGGGCAGTGTGGAGATGGAAGTTTGGGAAAGGCATTTCAGTTACATCATTGTGCATAGTTCTTGCCTAAATTATTTCAGTTCTGCTTTTCTACAAAGTCAGGAATGCAGGGGGAATTGGGATTTTGAGGCTTTTTAAATTACAGTTGATGGAGGAGCTGATTAACTTAATAGGGCCTTTGATAAGATGGAAAGGCACAAGGCAAGGAAAAGAAAACAACCTAAATTTGTCTCAACAAATATGTTGAGACATTTATGCTTTATAAGGAGCAAACAAAAGGCAGGAAGAGGAGAAAAATCTTTTAGCTCTGTAGCACTGACCTGCGTAGTGTTTGTGTCTGTCCAACTGGACTGTTTTACCATGCTTTCCAAAGAGTGTTGGAAAACTTTTAAATTTGTCCCTCTTTTAGCAGCCTTGATTATGTTGATATCTGCATACTCTAGCCCCTGCTGAGCTGTTCCATTAGCAGAGCTGGGTTAAACTCTTGTTGTGATGTGTATGTCGGTTGTCACACAGACTGTGAGACCCTTAAAAGTCAGGGAGAAATGTTTATGGCCTTTGCAAACCCTTAATAATTTTGGTGCTGTGCCTGTTCATGGCCGTGCTCCCCAAATTGTGTTCAGGAATATCTTTTAAGTGCTATTTAAGGTGATGGTTGTAGCAGTAGCTTGCATAAGCCCTCTTCCATAGTCATGAATTACACCTGCAGGAATATGTCCAGAAGTTTTTCAGAACTGTTGGAAAACCTAATTAGTACATTTGGTGTCAGAGAAGAAGGTCTGGTGCTGGGTGGGGAGTGTGTTCATCCAAAGAGGCAACAACTGCAGTAATTCTGCAGAAACACCTTGAATTACAAAAATAATCCAAAGTGGTTGCAGAAACAACTTGATGTGTCAATAAAAAGGATGTAGGTAATATCAGCCAATATCTGCCTGTTGCTTCATTTAATACATTTTAACATTTCTTTCATTACATACATTTTAACATTATGATCTTTCTGAGTCTTGCCTGTCCAGTCCTAACACTGGACTTTGGGATACTTTCAGTACAGTGAAAGGGCATTTTGTCACATGGCCTGGGATCAAATGTTATTGCTTTAAGAGTTATGGTGGA
>VWYP01034967.1:230416-280884 GCA_013400435.1 Pycnonotus jocosus
CAATGGAATCTGACTTCTATAGAATAATATTTAGAGCATTTCATCTGTCATTTCTCCAGAGACAGATTTGCCTGAAAAACAGCTTGTGGTGATGGGGAAGCTTATTACAATACATTAATTACATTCTGAAAAGCTTTCAAAGAAAGAGATTTAGTGAATTTGAGGAAAGACATTTGAATGTGAATAGTGAGAGAAGTTCATCAGTATTTTTAAGTATAACAAACAGATTTATGTGTAAGTTGCCTCACAGTTTACAGTTTCTGTCCAAGGACACCTCCATTGAATGCCCATAGAAACAAAATTACTCAGTTGGATTTTGTCCCTCATGGGTTTTATTACCAGGTAAAATATAAAGTCTCAAGACAAAGCCTTTACAGGTCAAGAAGGATTAGAGATAAGTCTTCAGCCAAACTCTTAGTTTTCCAGCTAAGGTCAGAGAATAAGTCAGTCCTTATCCATGTGATTATGCTCAACAGTTGTGTTGTTGCACTATTTAATGAGGTAGATTGAGCCTATATGTAGTGATGCACCTGAAAGAGGAATTTTTCTGCTCCATTCCCTGCAGACAAGGAACTGAGGTCATCAGGAGCTTTCAAATGTGGGTGTTAAAAGAGAAACTTTCCATTTTTTTTCCCCCTGCATCTTCTTAAATTATGATCAGTCTTTGTTTAAAATTTGGCAGACAAAATGATCAATAGATTGAGGGAAATGAAGTTCTTCCAACTATCTTCTGAAAGGTACATTTCACACCTTGATGCTGTCTGTATTTCTTCTTGCAAGTGTGTCTAGGTATGTGAGTGCACTTCCTTTATATATCAAGTGCTTAGGTAGGCCAAGTTATTACAGCAGAACAAAGCAGTAATGGAAAATTTATCTTAATCTCTCAAATAATTACGCTGTCTTAACATGTCATGAAAATTCATCAGTATCTCTTAGTAACATTTATTCCCATTAGGAGCCTAAAAATAGAGGCATTTCCATGTTTTACTATGCAAATGATTTTCAAATTTCTTATAATTTTATTTTAGTAACTTCTAGGCAAGTTTTCCTTCTTTTCACGGGGTCAAAAAATTCTGTTTAATAGCCTCACAGTATAATAAAAGTTAGAGTGGAATTAATTTATGTTGTTGAAAATACTCTGTGGAATTGAATACATACAAAGATGAGGGTATGTGAGGGTGTATGATAAGGGTTTGGGTATGTTCAAACACAGGCTGCATTTTATCCAGCCTTTGGTTTTGCTTTTTCCCCCCCATTTTCTTCCTGAGGAGGAAATAAAAATAACTTGAGGAACAGGGGATGAAAAGGAAGGTAGGCTGAATGTCTTGTTTCTGCTGTGGATGTGAATTAGACAGGATATCAAATGGAGATGAAACTGTTCTACCTATGTGGGGCTTTGCCCTAAAGAAATAATTGGAAGTAACAATTGGGACTTTCCATCTGAGATGGATTTTTTATTATTAATTGGGGCATTTAACCATGAAGTGCCTTGTAAAAACGAGAGTGGAAAATCTGAGTTTTTGACAGGGGCAGGCCATAGGTTGTGTTCTTTTTTTAAACTGAGCAGTGTGTCATTAATTTGTTTAATAGGAGATCACAGAGGGGGAAGAAGCAGGGAACCATAACCTGCCCCCTCTCACATGGTGATGTGAGTAGGTGGATCAATAATTAACATAGGAGAACTTTAGCAGATACCTAAAATATTTGGTACCCAACTTAACTGCTTGAATGTTAATTTTCCTAGCTATTCTGAGTGTAGGAAAGAGCAATCATGCAAAAATTGCCATTATTACAGTCTATAACACTTGCTTTCCTATTTCTAAAGCTACTGACTTCAGCATCTGTTGAACACCTTGGAAGGCCGGTCTAAATCCTGTTTTGGTGGAAATGATACATGTTGTTTACATCATGAGCTACATCTGACTGGGAAAGTAAAGAAAATGCATGCACATACCATAATCTGCAGTCAGTGTGGACCTTGGGCCCATTTTGCAAACGACAAAGCCAAATCTGCAAGCACTGATTCCACCTACTACTGAGCAAAGCCCTTGTTTCTTTTCACCTGAATCAGTTCTTTAGACAGAGAGGGTTCATTTAAATCCTGTGTCTGAAATAGTGCATCTTTCTTCTGTCTCAGCAGGAGAGAGACTCCCCTTGTCATAATTGCATGAAAATAACATTATTATTATTATAAGACTGTTTAGGCCTTGCTCTTCAATTTTTTGATTCAGAATGTCAAATGCAATTATTAAATTCAAACTTCAAGTCAGAGACTTAGGCAATCATTTGATCTGAAGTAATTTCTATTTGTGGGTAGAATAGAAATTCTTTTAATAGGTACTCCTGACATGTATGAGTGATTAAGATAACATGAACATTAGTCTTTGTGTGGATTGTTCAGCATACATGGAAAATACATCCAATACTAGTGCACTAGAAATTCAAAGCTGCAAAACTTGGGGATTTTCCCTTTATTTCATTAGAAAGTGATGTTTTTGTAGAAATGATCTGTTGGATAAGGCCATTTTTGCAAAAAAGGTTCTGCCAGATGAATTCAGGGTCTCAAGACAGGCAGTAACACTGATGAAAATAAGGATGAAGGTCTGAAGTGAGGGTTGAGGCTTCTTGTTTCATGCAGCACTTGCAATGGCTGGCTGTCAGTGCCTGTTGATTTTTCCCTTTCACTGTGGATAAACAGAGCTGGTCAGAGGATGAAGCACCTGACTAAAGCAAGGCAATTCTCCCTCTACTTGCCATGTTTTGTGCCTCAGCTGGGGGAGTTGCCTGTGCTTTGCCTCAGACCTCATTCTTCTGGTGAAGTCAGAGCAGAATGGGTGTGAGCATCTTCAGAGTATCCTTGTCAAGGAGTTGGTACCTCATTGAAATGTGGATCTTAATTACATCAGTCTAATGAAGAAGGTGGGCAGCTCAGTTTGCTGTCAGTACCTGAATGGGCACACAGCTCAGCCCTGTCAGTGTAGTGACTGCCACACTCCTTTGCCTGCTCAGCCCTGAAAAAGGGATTTTCACCCTCCTCTTTCCTTGGGGCCCAGTTTGTGTTTGCCAGCAATGCCCTGGAACTTCCTTGGTTAAGCAAGAGGGCACGAGCTGTGTAATTTGGGGCTGTTTGGAAGTGGCAGGTTGCAGATAGCAGAGAGAGATTAGTAAGAGAAGTAGATTGCTTAGTTATCCTTTGCCAAAAGATAAAGGGATCAACTGTTGTTGCCCAAATAAACTAATCCATCCCTTCCCTGCAAAGGATAGATTAGTTTATTTGGACAACAAATACGTTATGAGGAAGATGGATATTGGGTCAGTAGTTAGACAAGGATGGCAAGAGGAAGGGAAAGTCCCTCTGCACAGTTCCCCTTCCTCACTCCCAGCCTGGTGCCAGCCTTTCCCATCTTGTAGGCTGCTTTGCTGCCAGAGAGAGGAGCAGCAGAGGTTGTTCAGATGCTGTGGGATGGAGTGGGGACACAAAAGGACACTGATGGTGAGCTCTAAGGTCCCATTCCACAGTGGAATGGAGGAAAGGAGGGCCCTCCTCCACTGGAGGAAAAGAGGGATGAATGATGAAGGAGGACCTGCCTCCACCAGCAACACCACTGCTGATCCTTCCTTGCACAGCCCAGAAATCCCCCATCCTCTTCCTCCCCACTCTCCTTCCACAGCTGCCCCAACCATTCTTCCCTTGGCTGCAGCTCCCTCGGTCTCTCCAGCCCCCATGACTCTCTCTGAGCTCTTGGTCCTGCCATTGCAGGGTCAAATCCCCACATCGCATCACAAAACTACTGGCCAGTAAAACAAGCAGAAACTCTGGTCTCAGCCACCCTTCCAGCCAGGCTGAAAGCCCCATGGTGCCTGTGATGCAGGAGGCACCAGAGAGGTTTTCTCTCCCTCATGACTATTCACATCTGGCCAGAAAATGTAGGAGATGGCTCTCCAGGGGCTCTGTGGCAAAGAGCTGCTCCTCCATGAACCACAGCAGCCCAGACAGGTGTCACTATCAGGGCTGTGAGTGAAAATAATTGCAAGGTTTGCTTGTAAAAGCCTGGAGCTTTGTGTGCAGCCTCCAGCCCTGCTGAAACCCTGGGTGGTGGGCAGTGTTCTCTCTGACTTTGATCAAGTTAATTATTCCTGGTAAGATATCAGGGATGGGTGAAATCTCCATCCCAGGGGACAGCAGCACTGGTGGAGTTTTATCGTCAAACTTGGTGGTAACTGAGGAAAAAAAAGAGTGAACTGTATAGATCATACTGCAATGTGATATGTCATTCACACTGCAATGGAATTTGATGGCATAGTGAAAGGTCTGGAAGGTTTAAGGTTTGATATAAAACATTAAATATGCCACAAGTCTTGGGATAAAATAACTGCACAGAGAAGTGCATGCTGTAAGGGAGTTGTGAAAACACACGTTCAGAGAAAAAAAACCCATTTTTCTCATCAGCCGGGCCAGGCATAGTTTCTTATGAAGTGAATCTTTTTCAGTGTTTGGAACCAACAGAAGTAATTTTAAAATTCCTGGTTGAAGCATAAAGATTTTATTTAATACCTTTCATAATGGCTGAGTGATCATGATGATGAATTATGGAGGGCTTTTTCACTAGGAGTCTGCAACAACAAGATAAGGCAATAATCTGTTTCTATGCTTGTGGACACGTATTTGAGATTTTGATTTTTCTGATTTTTTTTTTTTACTGAGTCATGAAAGATGCATGATTCATTAACAGGTTAGGACAAACTGATAATATTAGATCATTTCACCAGTGTCAGGATGTTATTCTGTAATTTTTAGTATTTTCTCAAGTAAGACTCCATTCAGGCATGACTCAGAAATAACTTAATAGTGAAGATATTGATAAGTGCTCTAAACTCATCTGTAATTTTCATGCCCAAGAGACTGGATGATTTCTTTGCTGGTAGAGGTTTAAAAGTAAGTTTTCTTATTGAACAGTAAGCAGGAACATGTCTGGAGCTAAATCAGTTTTTAATGTTTGGGGGTAATGGGGGGTTTGGGGGGTAAAATGTTGTTTATTTGCTTTTTATTAGAGTATTCATGACTAGTAGCTTTTTGCCACCAATTATGTGTAGCGAGGCAGTAGAAATGGTGATGCTGTGCCATAATGAAACTGATTCAGGAAAAGGCTAAAAACCAGCATTAAAATATACCCAGCAAAAAACCCAGCAATGCCACTACAGGGTTTCTTAATTGCTGGTATAGGTAAAATAATTTGAAGCCAGAAAAAACAGCCTTATCCAGAACAGCAGTAAAGACAGATTTTCATTGCTCTGAACCACTGACCCAGCTAATTCATAGCAGCACTGCCATGTGAAGAAACTGCATATAATGGTCAGCATATAAAACTAGAAATGAAAACGATATATGGGCTTGCAGCAACCTGTCTACAACCACACAGGGTCCATGAACTGCTGACTCATCTGGCAGGAGCTTTGGTGGGGGATTTTCTCCTTCAATCCACCGTTGCTGTTTCTAAGTCTCTTGTAATTTTGGAGATATTGAACACTGCAACACTCAGCAGTTCACAAAAGACTAGGATGACAGAATGTTCTGTGTTTTTTTACAGAAATCTTGTAAACGTGGTTGAAACACTTTTTTGCCAAGTAAATTTCCATCTGCTAAAAATCCCTTTCCATTCACAAAGTAAGGTGGTATTTTTCTAAGTGTCCTATTATTCCAAGCTCTACAATCAATCTCTTTACACTTTATTTTGAACTGTGCAAAGGTTGTCCAGAATTTGTGAGCATGGCAGCTGATTGATGAACTGCAGCAGCATTGGCTGGCCAAGTTTGTTAATGTGTATGTCTCTGGCTTCTTTCATTTTCCTCATACAGAGAGCTACGGATAGTGACAGGAGAATGGTTTTTTGAAGAGAGAGCAAAGCGCTTCAAACAATCAAACCTTGGAACTGATGTTGTCAGACAGTCAATCCTTCACAAATTCCCAGGTGGGGACATCAAGAGGGAGATTTGCTTGTGCTTTAGATGTTCAAAACCTTGTTTTTTGAATGTTTGACTTGTATTTTATTCCTGACTGAAGTATAGTCACTATTTTAATCTCAATTTTTTATTTGTGTCTGTATAGTGGTTTATGAATGATAATATTCAGGAAAGGTAAGGCCTATATAAAAGAACTATCTCTGTGGACAGAGGGAGCTGCTGAAAGCTCACTGTCCAAAGAGGTGGACAGCGTTATTCAGCTGCAAAGCCCAGCAGCAGAGACTCTGAAATTTGTTCTCAGTTCCTGCCAGGAAGTTTGGCTGTTTGGAGAGATATCAGCCTGGTCATTTTTTGCCTTTGGCTCTCTTATTTGTGATAAGTGGTGTGTAAAAATCACTCAAATTTTCTTTTTCAACTCTGAAGAAGAAAGGTAAATGTGAGCTCCTTTGCTATATCCAGGTTGCCTGGTATTCAGACTTTCCTTTTGTCCAGCTATCTCAAACAAGCTGCACCTGCACTTTTAGGTACAGTAAATTGTCTGTCTGTCTTGGCCAAGCTCAGCCCAGCGTGTGCGAGCTGCTCTGGGACCTGGCAGGGTACCACAGGACCACTGGTGTAAGAAATAGGAATTTTTCCTGCATGCTGATGGCTTGTACTCACTTAACCCCTTCACTCTGAACACAAAAGCTGTTAGGTAATCTGTTTCAGATGGAGAATTTATGCCCAGTTTAATCCCCTAGTTTGTAAGGAGAGGGACTGGTTTACTGCCACTGGAAAAAATAGATGGTGCAAACCTGCTCCTTGGAAAATACAGACCTTGCCAATATCCTTGTGCTTCAGAAGCTGTAAAACTGGCAAGTGTGCAAGTTCTCATACTATGTCAGTGTTCAGATTGGGTATTTCATGATTTGCTACTTGATAGATATATTAAAAATATATTTAAACCATTTTTCCCATACCTTGCTCCTAGTTGAACAAACATTTTAATTATGAAAACATTCTTTCATTCAACACAGAAGATACTGTACATTTCAAAATATAAATTTCAGGTCCTTTTGGTTATTAAATATTGTCACTGGTAAATTCAGAAGTGTGGTTCAAGACAAGAGCTGATAAGGAGAAACATCTCAAGCTATAATTTTATTTCATTTATTTCATTTCATTCAGATCCCTCAAGGTTTTTTCATTATCTGTTTCTGTAGGTTGTTTGACCTGTGCTGTGATTTTTTTCTGCAGAAGTTCACTTTCTATTTTCTTTCTCCCTCCACTGCAGACACAGTTTCCAACGCAGATGACGAAAGAACATTCAAAGACCAACCCCAAGAAAATGAAGAAAAAAAGGCAGATGTACCAGACTGCTCCACAAATGGGCACAAATCTGTCTTTAGCAGACCTAGAAAGATTGGGTAAATCCTTTGGTTTTCTTGTTATTGGTTTTTGTTTGGTCTGGGTTTGGTTTTTGGTTCTTTTGGGTTTGGTTTTTTTTTTTTTTTTTTTTGGTTTTTTTTGGTTTTTTTTTTTGTTTGTTTGTTTGTTTTGTTTTGTTTTTTTTTTAATTGATAAATCTAGAAAGAGTTGTATATGTTGGATAGATTTTGTTTTGAGTTTTTCCAGTCTTCCACATCAGCCTCAAACTTCCCAGGATTAGAAACAGCCTTCATTTAAAGGCATACTTACTATAATTAGATTGCTGTTTTCTAGGAAATGCAGCAGTAATTGTCCTTCAGCTATAAAGGTAGCAGAAAAAAAAAAATTTTACTTTTGGATTTTTCATGTTTCTACTCAGAAGTAAGAAAATATCCTTAAAGGCAGGCTTGCCAGAGAAGCAAATGCAAAGAATAGTATTTGTAGGGCTTGGTTTTTATGTATAGTGGTCAGTTTGGCTCACAAGACAAGTTTTCCTCTGAGCTTCCAGCTGTGCAAGTACAGCCTGGGGGTGTGTGTGTGTGTGTGACAGTGAATAGACAGAGCTGCTGCTGCTCACCTTGCAGGGTTTAACCCAGCTTGGCTGTGCCCTTCGAGGAGCACTCACTCTCAGGGGGCACAGGCAGATGCATTGACTCTCTGCTTGCACAAGTGGCGTCTGGAGCCAGCCTGAGGCTCTTGGGTGAATGGGAAGAAAACCTGGATGGAAATTCCTATCATGGCTGGAGCCTCCATGGTAGTTGGAAAACTTTATTTCTGTTGAAAGGAAAAGCACGTTTTCATCAGGGATCTGAAAGGTAGGGCAGGTGGATGCTTTCCACGGCTTTTTGACTTCTGAGGAAAGATGAGGATGGAATTACCTGCTCCAGTGACTCCAGAAATTAACAGAAGTGATTTATCTCCCTTTAGTATAGGGGGAAAGAGCATCAGAACACCTCTGGCCTCTCGAATGTTGGTGAAGAAAGAACCAGCCTAGGGAATCCTCTATAATAGACCTAGATTTTGCTCTGAGGCATGCTAAGTGGTAGCTATAGTAAGAGGGCATTAACATTTACTTTTTTAATCCTCCTTCCATTTAAATCCTTTAAGCAAACCAAATAGTCATATTCCCTTACAAGAAACAATTGTTTTTATAATTGTTATTTATTTTAGTGGTGCTGTTTCTGTTTGTGGACAGAAATGGTTTTGCTGGTGACATTCCCCATGACAGAAATTTAATCTTACAAGAATTTGGCTCGCTTTTCCTAGTATATTTGGTGGCCTTTTTTAGAAATATTTCATTATTGTTCCTCTTCCTTGCTTGCTTTGTCCTCCCTCAAATTTCACATTCATGTTTCTTGTGAGGGAATTTGTTTTAGCAAGGCTCTTTTGGGGCCAGCTGCTACTGACAGTGTAACTTATCAGTCTATTGTGGTTTGTAAGGTCATGAGGAATATTATGACTTTGCAAAATTTCATTTATTTCTGTCCCATTAGGCTATGTTTTGCAGGGTAAAGAGGTGATGCTATGTTTTTAGAAATGGCATGTTTGGGGCATTTGAAGCATGTAAGTCTAGAAATATCTAAAGCAAAAATACATATAGCATAATTTTCTAGAGTAAAAATACACACCCTTAGTCAAAAATACTTTGCTAATTATGAACTCCCCACCCAAAAAAAGACATGAATTTTCACAAAGGCAGTTCTGGTTCTAAGCTCAAGTAGAAGGAATGTTTTAGTGTTTTGGTGTCTTAAAATGCAGTTTGTAGTAAATACAATGCTTTTCCCCCCCAGGAACCAGTTTCATAACCAGATCTGGTGACCTTTATATCCAGACTTGTCCATAGCTTGGATGAAATTAATGGACTGTGCACATCACAACTTTAAAAATCTTTTATTCCCTGTTCTCAACAGGAGGGTTATCAGGGCAGTTACCAAAGGAGAAATTACGTTTGGAAGAGATGAAGGTGAGAGGAACAGAGGCTCAGAGGCTGAAATCCCAAGTCTGCATGGTTGGAAATCAGCTCCATGCTCCGAGAGGTGAGCAGGGACCGACCTGGGGGCCTGTGCCAGTGCCCTGGGCTGCTTTGTCTCTTTGGATGCTCAGCACAAATGCTGAGAAACAGAGCTTTTGTTCACAAAACAAACAAAAAACACCCAACAAATCAAAAAATTGTCTCCTCTCATCTTATTTTACTCTCCTCATGTTCAGCTGCTGCCTGATGTCAATACATTGTTTTTGTTTTCTGGCTTTTAATTGATGAGTTGTGTTCATCTTACAGAACTGAGGTGCTTTGTTTTTCTTTACTAATGAAATGTTAATTGATTACAATTTATGTTTTCTCCTTCAAAGTTTGCCCTTCTCTTTCCATGATTATTCTTCCAGTTATTTTATCGCTCTTCTGGATTTAAGAGATCTCTGCTAGTGCCTCTGATGGCATTACAAATTCCTGGAGCAACATTCCTGTCATGTCCTACCTTCAAAATGAAGCCAAAAAGCAGCTCACTTCTCCCTTCTTCAGCTGGATACCCTACACTGGATATAGACACACACTCTTTGCTCAGAGATTTTACAATTTGGATTGGAAAAATAATAATAATTTTCTGTAAGTTTTAATAGTGATTTCTTGTCTCTGAACCAGTGTTTCTGGGAGACTCCAAAGAGGTATGCAGGAACAAAGGATAACAGGGAAAAGGAACACCATGGAGTTTAGTATGCACATAGGTAAACCCTTTTGTTCAAGCAAGAACTTGATTCTCTTTGTTACCTACAATTCAAATCCCAATTTTTAGATGTTCTGCAATATGCCTAAAGCTGATGGTGGCAATCCTCTTGACAGTTGATAATTTGATGGGTTTTTTGTTGGTTTGTTTTTGGTTTTTTGGGCTTTTTTTTTTCCACTGGCTGCTGCAGCACCTACCAGCCAATCCAGCTTTCAAGCTAGTTATTTTCTTTAATCCATCCAGTTAACTTTTTTTTTTTTCCACTAAGATTATTAGGCCTTCTATATCTCACCAGACTCATATCTGACTTCTATGAGACCAGAAGTAGAATTTTTACTGGTTTTCTGCATCTTCATTGAAGAGTAGAGATGAGTGAAGGATCTAAGAGACAAAACCTCAGGAATCTTGTGTCCATGCTGCTTAATACTGAGATTATGCAATATTAGTAGCTTTCACTGGGAGTTTACCAGGGTAAGGACAAAGGGATGCTTGTGAGAGGTCTGTGCAGCTCTTTTTTTGTGCCAAACTACAAGAAAGTTATCATTCAGTTAACCATAAATGAAGCAAAATAATTTTGTTTGAGTGGTGAAAGTCAGCACCTGATAAACTCTCTGTATAAATCTAGAAGTGAAGTAGTCCATGAAGACAGCTTTTATGTTTGATTGCCTTGCTTCACTTTCACATAAATCATCATTTTCTCGCTGTTTCCCAGAGCCAGAGTGCAAGGCTTGTTAAATTAGGGGTATTGAGTGATTCTGACAACTCCTCCTCTACTTGTCATCTCATTCTCACCTGGTGAAATTGCTGTCCTGTGCTGAAGTCCAGAGTAACATTGTCAAAATTGGTTGTATTTCACCTACCAGCAGGGAAACCAAGAGGGAATTCTCATTCTTTTTAAACATTTATGTTTAAGAGAAGATAGATTGAGCTGGGAACAGGGAAACCCAGGCCATAAATTTACCTCTTCTACTGGCTTATTTCTACTCCAGCAAAAATGTTCACTGCTGAAGGCTGTAAATGTTTTTGCATTGAATGAACTGGGAGGCTGCATCAGGTCAGGATACTTCTAGGAGAAATAGTGTGGGAATTTCAGGCTCATTTACACAGGCACTCCACCCCATTGCACTCAGGTCTTGTCTACCAGCAGGAGAAGCCTGGCAAAGTCACAACACCCTTTTTCTGTTGTCTACTTAACATGTGTAAAATGTGTCAAATCTCTCTCTAATAGTAGACTGAAATAAGAACTAAGGACATACTTTAAAATAATTTTCGTTGTTTAAAAAGGTTTAAAAAGTGTGACAGATTACCCTTTCTAACCCTCAACATTCACATGGGTTTACCAGTATTTTCTAAGAATTTTTCCATGGAAAAAATTTCACCTGTTGTGATGTTAGACACCAACTGGAGTCTGGTGTGCTAGTGACAGATTTTTTTTGTTGCTTTTACTGAAGTGAAACCCTCAAGAAGACCTGTCCAACCTTCCTAAATTTCTACATTGGTTGAAAGAATCAACCAGCTTGGGTCTGGAGTCATAACTGCAACATAAACAGGAGAGTGAACAAGGTGGTGTTTTTCTGGAGATGGAGGGATAGATAGATGGAGACAGATACACAAAGGATTTTAGAGTTTCTGGAGATAGTGCTGGCATTAAATATGCTGTAGAAGTGTCCAGAAGTGTCATGTTTCCCTTTACACCAGTGGAACAGCCTGGTAGGAATTGTTGCATGAGTTGTTCCTCCTTGTTCCTGCTGGATGTGAATGCAGCCTGGACAAGAGCTGCCCACTCAGGCCATCTGCAGTTCTACTAGAGGCACTGACAGTTCTTGTGTGACTTGTATGTGTAAAGCAATTGCAATTCATCCTTGCCTGTTGTTATAAATGAATCAGCCAATTTAATAATTAAGAGGAACTTATTTCATAATCAAAATAAAATTGCAAAAGCAACAAGCAAAGTCTCACAGTGCTGGGCCGGCATTCAGTGCTGGGTGAACCACTTGTGAAATATCTCTCTTGCTGCAAAAGCCCTGTGGTTCACAAATGCTGCTTTCTTGGGGTCTCCTCTTACACTTTTTTGGGGGCTTTGCAGGGTGCAGGAGGTGATGTTATCTTTTAGCATTTTCATGTAGTTCTTCTTTCTTGTCACATCTGGTTTTCCAAAATTGGGCAGACAATTCCATCTTTTTACACGAGTTCTGATTGGGGAATAAACATTCTGGCGACAAATATTATCTTATGCATCTTGAATGCATATGGTTTTTTGCATATTGCATATCTATCTTGCATATGAAGGCCCCTGGTCCTTGCCAGAGTGCAATCTCTTGGAATAAGCATCTTTTGGAGACAGCTTTATCCTTGGTATTTCTCTTATCACTTGCTGCCAGTTGCCTTTTCATTGTCACTGGCCTTTGGTTACAAAAATGCTGTAGTTTTAATTTTTCTGCACGAATTATTTTATAACATTCATGACACCTGTGTTTTTTCCTTTCCAGGTGATCCCCCAGCCCATCAGGGCTCTGTTATTCTCCTAAAGCTAGCACCGCACTTTCCTTGAACCGCCTTGCTTTGCCCAGAGCATTAACCCTTTCCCTCCTCCCATCTCCCCCGCAGAGGCAGCACGCTTTCCCTGGGCAGCAGCGGTGCAGGAGCTGCTGCAGGGCATGCACGGGGCAGAGGCAGCGCTCCCAAGGCTCCCGTGCAGCGCTCCCCGGCGCTCAGCGCCCGCAGCATGACCGCGGACTGCAGCGGGGTAAGGGCAGCGCTGGGCTGGCTAAAGGACACCGGCACAGAAACAGGGACGGGATCTGCCCTGCTGGATCTGTTTATAGCACTGCAGGGACCAGCCTGGCAGAGAAAATCTCTGCCTCTGTTCTGCTGGGGCCCCTGGAGATCTCTGCTGGAGCACAGCTTTTATCGGGGATGTGGTTTGTGGTTTGGCAGGCTTCTCTCTTTTGTCTAAAAATTGCTGTGGATGTCCAGCGTTAGATAATGAACAACAGATTCTGAGCTGGGAGGCACAAGGGATGGGAATAAGCATTTTTTGGCACTTGTGAGCCTTGAGTAAGTGAAATAAGGATGTGACTTTCAAGCATGCACCATCCAGCATTCTCCTACTGACTCCTAAGGGAAACTTTGCGAGTCCAGCACTTGCAGAAAATCAGGCCAAACTGATTTTAGCTTTTTCTGGATTTGGACACTGGGCTCTGCATAAATTATTCCATAACACAAAATGTGTGATAAACATGTTATCAGAACAATTCCTCTCACATGCTAAGGCCTCTTGGGAGCTATTTACCATAAATGTTTGGAAAAAAAGATGAGGGTTTAGATCAGAACCCTATTGAATGCATTGATTTTCTTTCTAACTTCCAAATACTTGGTCTAATATGTTGTCTTTCCTAATAAATAAATAAGTTAGTGTATATGAAGAGCAGGTTTGGGAGCTGTAAATAAATGAATAGTTGTTTTATTCATATCCTTGTCTGCACATAGACTGACTTGTTTTCAAGTGCATTAGATTTGTTTGAAAAATCCATTTAATTTAGATGGAGTTGTATTATTAACTCTTCTTTTACAGGCAGGCAAGATGTCATAATGATATCAAGGATATTGGATTTATTTAAGGGGTTATACTTTACTTAATATTTAAGGGGCATATTTAATTAGTTCAAGCACATTTGTTTTTGCCCTGGCTGAAATCATTATGCTAGTACAAAAACCATAGATTTTGTCTTTTCTTTTTTCTTTTTCCTCCTGATTTCTGAGCTGAGTGTGCTTCTAATAGATTTGAGTGTTTCTTTTCCCTGATAGTTTACTCTGGTTCTTCAGCTGCAAACTCAGAATGTAAGCAAGAATTGCATCTTTGTGCAAATCATCAGTGCTAAGCAAAGCAGATTAGACTGGAATCTAAATATATTCAGTAATGTTAGAGGAGCTTTGGAGTTCTGGAATCTAATAGAAACTATACTTTTATAAATTAATAGTGAATAAACTTGGGTTTTGTAATTATGGCATGTGCATTTTTCCTCTTGGGCAGGACATTGACTTGGAAAACAGTATGATTATTCCAGCAAGTGAAAGTGTACCTGAGGATTTAGTAAAGAAGCACTGCAGGAAATCATCTGGAACACCTTCCATTGCAGTTTCTAGGATATCTTTGTCATCAGGCAAGTATTAAGTCTTTTTCTTCTTTCTGACGGCCTTTATTATCAGAGGATTATGCTCATTCTTGTGATTCTGCTCCTTTTGTTCTTAAAACACATTGAAAGACCAAATGTAAGTTTCATAAACTTGCTCATTCTGAAAACTCTTCCCTTTTACTGGTCAAGTTCATACCCCTTCACAAGTTTCACATTTAAAAATCGTAATCCTTACCCCAGAAACATTGGTACAATGCTATTGTTGGGTAAATCACATGCTCTTACAGTTGTTGCAAGATTTCATTCACAGCTGCATGTTGTTCAATCATTCTGTGTGCCCCCTGTATGAAATACTACCTGTATATGTATATTATGTATAAATATGTTTATTACTCTGAGGTTGCCACTACATTTCACACCCACTTTTCCCAGAAACAAATTTGGGAAACAATGAGTGGTCAGACAACAAGCCCCTCACAGACTTCTGGTCTGTTCATTTTTACACATGATGCTCTGAACCAGTCAATCCATCTGTAATTTACCTCATTTTGTTGGAGGCTGGCAGGTAGAAAGGACTTACACAGGAAGGTGCTGTCCCAGCCACTTTGCAGCAGTGGCTGGAGATCCTCTTTTTCCTCTCTGAAGGGGGAGGCAGGAGCACTGCACTCTCCTGCTTCCCTCAGGCACTCAGTTGGCTTCCTGCAGGGCTGGTGGAGTGGGTTTGGGTTTACAGGCTTCTCTCTGGAACACAGCAGGGCTCACTTTATTGTAGCTGGATTTAGCCTAAGTGGTTCCACAGAGCTAATCCAAGGAGAGAATGTTCCTTACCTCAGACATTTCAGCTTGAAAGCATCAGAGTTTCCTTGAGAATATTGTTCAATGCAACTCCAGGCAGAGGTGTTACAGATGGCTCCTTACTTAGGAAGTAAAAATTCTCCTGTTCCTGCTACCTCACAAAATGAAAGCTTTCCTGGTAGATAAGAACTGACCTCTTGTTACCAAAGCAGATGGATGCTGAATAAAACTGTAGGCAACCTGGGAACCAGCCTCAAGCTCTGCATTGTCCCCTTGGCCCATCACAAAGGACATTAAGCTCAGGAGAGTGACCTTCCCTGCCACATCAGCTGTAGAGCAGGTAGAACATGGACAGTTAAAAACGTTTCATATTCCTATGTGCAGGATCTAAATGTGCTCTCTTCCCCCTCTTTTCTTTCTAAATATATTGAAACAGTCACACAAAAGACTTATATGGGGAGGACTAAGAGACCTTAGAGAAAGGTTTTCTTTGTCTTGTGCTATAGAGTGGGTGAGAGACCTGTAGGACTGAGAGAAACTGCTGGAGCTCTTGAGACTATT
Source organism: Pycnonotus jocosus (assembly GCA_013400435.1). NCBI lineage: Eukaryota > Metazoa > Chordata > Aves > Passeriformes > Pycnonotidae > Pycnonotus > Pycnonotus jocosus. The sequence goes on from VWYP01034967.1 coordinate 245,997, forward strand.
TACTGCCTACTGATTTCTGCACCAGGAACAGTGTAGATGGCAGAAGTACTTTCTGCATCCATCTGTGTCCCCAGTTGCTTGATTCTGATGCAGATGCTTGGGAGATTTTGGTGGTGGTGGTGGATGTGGCAGTCACTGTGAACACTTGGACACTTAGTGTTGCAACATTCCAGGCTGACAGGCCTACCAGAGAAAGTAAAAATCTTGGTGATCTATGGTATCATCCACTGAAGAAAATCCCAGTAGATAAATAAATAATACAAGGGTAAAATTATTGCCCAGAAGGCTGAGCAGCATCACAAAGCATGTTTCTCCATTTATCATAGTGATGTTCAGTTGCCAAAATTTTTGACAGATAACTAAAACGCTGTTTTAATTTTTTTGTTACAAACCATTGGGGTAGGGGCAATACTTGTATGGAAGGTGAAATGGAATATTTCTGTACAAACTGCAGCAATCATTTAAATTGTTTTTGTTTCCCAGACCGCAGCCGATCTGAGATAGATTTGAGTGAATCTTTTTCTGAAGGAAATGAGGATACCCTGAGCACAAGAAGCAAATCAGTACCCAGTGCCTTGGATCAGGAATTGGTGAGTTATAAATACCTAAATGTTCATCTGGTGGAAATTCTATTTGTTTGGACCAATGAAATCAGGACTTTATGTGTATCCATATAAAATATGGGTAAGGCAGAACATTCTTTCAGGGATATTTAATGAGTTTTTTAATAGTGTCATCCTCTGAGTATGTTTGCTATAGAGTGATTTCAGTGAATAGTCATGGTTCCAGTTTGTTATTAATTTGCTGGGTGTTTGAGTTCACAGATGAAAGAAACCTTGCCTGAAAATAAATTCCAGGCACTAAATTGCACATGCTTCACAACTCTGTTAATTCATATTTTCACGAGTTTTAATTTTGATGCTGAGAATTTTCATAGTTTAAAGGCTTTATTCTTTGTCTGGTTCAGTTTTCCACTTACTATATTTTTAGCAGGAAGACCCAACTTTCTGTTCTGGCAATGTTGCTTACCTCATCTTCCTGTTGACTCTTCCATATATCTCTGTGCCTTTTTTTCTGTACTCTAGGGATTGCTTTTCCTGAAGTGATTCACAACTTCCACCTCCTCTTATGCACATATCCAAGAAAGGCAATTTGCAGATGTGCATCAATGTTATAAAAGAACATCCAAGCTTATTAAATATGCATGAGGGGGGAAAATTTATTTCAATAATTCTTTATCTAATCACAGTTTATTCTAAAGTTTCCAAATGTGTTCTTGTAACTTCTGCATTTTGCCTGTCATCATAGTCCTGCCCTTCCATTGCTCTTTCCAGAAGAGCATTGGCCATGGCAGATGTCTTCCCTTCCAGTAGTGTTGAAATTTGAGTCTTGGTGGAAAACCATGTGTTGGGAGTTCCATCCTTTCTTGGATTAGTAGCAGTCAGAGAATGTGCCTGCATTGCTTTGGGTTTATCTTTGAGGAATTAACAAAAGATCTTCCTATGTGTCAGGTGTTGGTGGAAGAAAAGTTTTTTAAAAAAGTGGTTCATTTTTAAATTGTAGTAAAGAAAAAGGATACATTCTTTATTAAGAAGCTGGAAAATAATGCAGAAGAAAAGCTCAAAATAAAAAAATGCAGACTTTATACTTCTTTATATCTGTTCTCTGCTCTAATTGACAGTTAAAACTCAGATATTTCTCTGAGGCAGCTGCCAGAGATGACAAATCCAGAGAGGTTTCCTGTTCCTTTATTTTTGTCTTGTTAATCAGAGATTTTGTTTTGTATTTCTTTCTTGCTGACTCTGAATGAAATTTCATATTGCATCTCTGCAGCTTCTTTGCTAGCACAGGAGACCTCTGTCATGGCATAACCTTGATTTAACTGCTCTGGAGTCTGGTATTAATTCCCCTGTAAAATTCATTCATAGCAGGAGTCACAGATCTCTGATTTTACCCATATCCTTGCTTTCTCTGCCTTATGAAATGAACTGATTGCATTCATCAGCTTTTGTGTTGCTGTATTCATTTGGGGTAGTTTGTCTCACAGGAGTCCTTGAGAGTCTTGTCCCATATTCATCATGGATGCAGTGGTTTGAGATAAAAGCTGTATTCCTGATGGAATGTAGTTTATTTGTTGCTTGAATGTAAGAGACAAAAAGAAAGGTATCTAATGATGGTAACAACAGCTCCTGCAGCCTGAGAAAAGCTGGAGTTTTATCTCCTTTTCTTCTACCTGAGGTCCTTCAGTCTCTTATTCTGATGGATGATGGGAGCTGGTAGGGAGATGCCACATGTCAATAGGATATGCAGATTGCTGGAATTTATCAGCTGAAGGGATGGGAAAAGGTTTTTAGCTACTTTGCTCCCACTTTTAGCTCCCACCTTTAGCTCCCAGTTTTGCTCCCACCTTTAGCTACTTTGCTCCCTTTATCAGAGAAATCAGCTGGAAAATGGGATGGATATTTTGCTTCTCTAACTTAGTACTGCTTTTGATAATGAAAAGGGACAAGCCCCACACCCCACATGGTGTGGTACAGATTTATCAGTGAGCATGGGGAACCAGCTAAATCCAGTGTTGTGTTCAAGTGTGAGCATCTTTTCTAGAGAGATGTGTGTTGAATTCCTGACCAAGTACTGCTCATTACATGCTCAGCTGCTTTTTAGGAGTAATTGGATGATGTGCAATTTATAGCCCCCAGTGGACACCATGAGATTATTACCCTACTAGCTCTAACTTTAATGAGCTAATAACACCAACCAATTGCATAGTTGCAATTCTGTAGCACCTCCTGAGAAATATAATGGTCGTGGTGCAAAATAAATTAAGAGTGTAAGTTACATATTACCCTTTTTTTGAAGTTTTAGATTTCTGCTTGCAGACAAAAATTGGTACTCAGCAGTTGTTAGGCCCTGTGAAGCAGTGTTAGTATTTGAGTATCTAGACCTGAAACACTCCAATCTGAAGATGTTGCCTTACTTTATTTTCCCCTTGTGTGTAATTATTTTGCAGTAAAAATGCAGCACTGTTTATTTCCAAGTTCACTGTACACATACATCATTGTAAAGGAAATAGTTTTTCATGTATAGAATTGCTTCTTCCTGTTCCATGGGCAAGTAAGAAAACTGTATTCTTGTTCCAAATTTAAAACTAAATTTTAAGACTACATCACCTGACATCTGATCTCAATGATGGGAGTAGAAATTACAGGTGGAGTTGTTTTGGGGGTTTTTTTTGTCCTTTTTTCAGGTTTTTGGGAGGTTTTACTTTTGAATGATTCAGCTGTCTGTCTCCCTGAAATAGTTTACTCTGTTGTGCCTAGGTTTCCAAGGATTTTTTCCTTTCATTTAGTATAAGGTTTTTATTACTTCTTTATTTATTTATTTGTTTATTTTATTATTATTATTATTTCTGTGGGGTGGTAACAGTGCCTTCAACAGATTAGAAAGATAAAAGACCAGCAGAGCAAGCTCATGGTAAGAACATGAAATTAAGTGTTTTCTTCAGTATGTAAATTTTGGTGATAGCTTGTTCTGATTTCCCTCTGCTCAGTATTACATATGCAGTAACAATTGGAAAGCAGTAATAAAAAATCACTTTTAGGTGCTTTCATATCAGTTCAGCCACTGGAGCAAAGGAGATATAACAGCCAGTTTCATGTAAAGTATGGCAAATGTGCTGCAAATCTTTTTATGTAAACTGTGAATTCAACGCTCCAGCAGCATTTCTCTCTGCTCTGTTTTTGCTGATTAGCACAGAAGTCTTTGAGACTCCTGAATTTAATACAGTGTTCCTGTTTAGTTTCAAAGAGTGAGAGCAACTGAGCAATAGAGAACGAGGTAGGTCAAAAGGTGAGGTTTTTATAGCTGCTAAGCAGATACAAGGAAGTTGAAAATTTGACTTCCATTAAAATTAAAAGCAAAATCTTTCAAAATATACCTGACATAAGGCTTATGGAAGTACTGATATTTCCAAGCTGTGCCTAACAGGATTATAATTGTCTGCTGGCTTTTTTCCCCTACTATTTTAAGTAAAAGTTAAGAGTCCTATTAGGACCATCAATCAGATCTAAAGATTTAGCTTAGATTTTACTTTATTCCTGTGTTTAAATAATGATTTTTTTTCTGTATATAGGTAAAGTTGATAAACTTCAGTCTTGCTTATTAAAACTCAAGCACCTATATGAAGCTGTGCAATTACTGATTCTCCACCTTTTTATTATTAACACAATTGAGAAGTTTAATTGCTTTTCAAAATGCTTATCAACTGGCTTGATATAATAAGACATGAAGTGTATGCATGAAGATTTTCAGTTCTTAAAACAACTGAATCCTGAAACCAGAGTTGTGTCTTCCCTTTATGCTCTGTGTCTGTGCAGAGACGTGGAAAGTGTGAATCAAAATTCCTCTACAGAAGAGAATTTGAATGCATCCAGCACTATCCTTCTCTAGTGAAAAACTTGTGAAACAAAACTAAGTGACAGAAGCTGACCAAATACAGTGCAGAACATGACAACTAAAATGCCTGTTTGTCATTTAGGGCTATCTGGATGAAACAGAAGAAGATATTGATGACATAGTGGCCTCTTGTTATCCAAGGAAACATGAACATATGACAAGTGGATTATCAACAGTAAGATCTTGAGTAGAAAACATGCATTGTCCTTCAACAAAATACCATATTTCCTCCAGAAATGAATTTATTTCATATCACTTATCACATTCATCTTTTGTTCTACACTTGAGAAGCATCTTTTAACATTCAGATAGACTTTCTATTATATTATTAATGCTGTTCAAAGCTAAAACACTGTTCTCTGCAGGCCATGGAAAAAGAAAACTAGTTTGCATACTCATTAGCAGACTTCCTCATCTGTTCAGGTTATTATCAAGTTTACAGGTGGAGAAGGCAAACCAGAGGTGTTTGCAGTGTGTGACTGCTCAGCTTTCAGAGAAGCACTTGATCTTAATTAGCTGAAACAAAGAAAACAAGGCTGTGGGGGGTGGATTTTCCTTCTCAAAACACTTTCTGATTTTTTAGGTTCTTGGGACACAAACATTCATCTGTGTGTTTGCACATATCCCACTTCCATGGAATCATTGTCCATCCCTCAATTCAGCTTCTCTCATTCCTCATGGCATGATTGCTGTGCCACCCACATCTGGAAAGTATTTCCCTTTCGTGCAGGAGGGAGGTGCTTGGGGATTAGGTTGGTGACAATAAAAGGATAGCTGCACCTGATAGTAGCAGCGCAATTGATATAAGAAACCTTCTGCTGTTCATTATGCAGTCTGATATTCACTGGGAAAGAAGATAATAAAAGCAGCCTTTAACATGTCTAGTTTATTACTATCTGCTGTGTATCTCATTTTTGGGATCTGTGGGCAACTGATAATATCTTCAGAGAGTCCTCTCTGGCCACTCTTCTTTATGGCTTTTCTCTAAGAATAGCTCTGGACTACACAAAGCTGCAACAAATTCTATGTGTGTGAGTGCTGAAGAGGATTAAGGAAGATGAGTCTGAATACTAAAAAAGGAAGAGAAAATTAGGTCTACAACAATAACCAAAGAACTGTTTTTTCTAGATTGCAACCCCATTAGCCTGTGTGCAAGCGAGGCCAAGGGAACCCCCAGTGAAGCTCTTGATCCCAAAGAAATGCAGTTGGCTGAACTTAAGCTTGGCTTACACAGGGAGGAGAAAGGGCTGAGAATATTAACATCACAGAGCATCTGAGTGTCTTAGATCTGGCCATGTCAGACCCTTTTTCCCTCTGATTTTTGTGGTTCACAGAGACAGACACAGCAGAGAGTGCAGCCCTTCACACCCCCAGACTCAGCCCCTGTAGCCTGTGGGCACTGGGCTGATTGCACCCACTCAGCCTGGCAGTGACTCACAGCTTCCAGTGCCTGCTGCACCCAGGGCTTTTATAGACAGAATGATTTTCATTTCCTCTGAATATTGACAGGAGGGTTGCAGGGCCCTAAGTGCTTCCTCTGTTAGGCCACAAATTAAGGAACAGCATTTAGAGATCCTTCCCTCCCTGCTTCAGGCAGAGTTCTGTCCATGTGTTGGGGTTTGTCCTTTGCTGTAGATTTCCCTCTGACCTTTCTCTTAAGCAAAGTGAAGCTTTTCCAGAGCTGTAGGCTTGAAACAGTCTGACATCTCAATGCTCCCATTTTTCCTTATTCACCATGACATGATTTTTAATGTCACTGCGTGCAATGTTAATGGCAAAGTTGTGGATGGCCAGCTGCTTCTTCCTTCAAGAGCAGGGCAATTTTACAGGTTCATTTCTTTATTCCCCTTAAGTGTGTTGCTAACATTTCCCTGTCATATTTTTACCTTTACTTTGATAGTTTTAAGCCTTTGAGCCTTCTTGCACAGCATGATTTTCAGCCTGTGCTATATGTCAAATGACACTTAACTATTAAGTCACATTAAAATAATGTTATTAACGAACAGTAGACTCCTAACTGTATGACCTTCCCTCTTCCCTCTTCTCTCTTCCCTCTTCCCTCTTCTCTCTTCCCTCTTCCCTCTTCTCTCTTCCCTCTTCCCTCTTCTCTCTTCCCTCTTCCCTCTTCTCTCTTCCCTCTTCCCTCTTCTCTCTTCCCTCTTCCCTCTTCTCTCTTCCCTCTTCCCTCTTCTCTCTTCCCTCTTCCCTCTTCTCTCTTCCCTCTTCCCTCTTCTCTCTTCCCTCTTCCCTCTTCTCTCTTCCCTCTTCCCTCTTCTCTCTTCCCTCTTCCCTCTTCTCTCTTCCCTCTTCCCTCTCTCAAATTTAAAATAAGTATGGCTAGTCTTACAATGCATATTTGAGGAAAAGAAAGATCACAAAGGATAAAAGACGCTTGAAATCTGCCTGCAACATGAATGAGCAAAAATGGAAATGGAAAGTGACATTGAAAAGAAACTCTGTCTCAGTGTTAGTCTATTATTTTGTGTTTTCCCAATGCTATTGCATGAACTGTGGCTTTAGTTTTCTCTTCATCCATCACGCTGCACATATTTATGTGGTGTTGTCAAGACCCAGCACATCAGTGAGACTAAAATGTCCCAGTGCTTTACTGCAGACATAAGATATGGTGAAAAACAAATATAATTCTTAGTGAGGTATCAAGATGAGACTCTGCATCCTTCATATGTTGTTTGCTATTTCCTAAACAGGAATATCAGCATTTTTCTTTGGGATTTTGCATTTAGTGTATGCAATGTCCAGTGTAAATGCTACAGAGCAGAGTCTGGGGGTGGCAGGCAAAAAGTGAACTATATCAAATTCTACTAAATTTGTATAATTTTCTTCATGGTTTGCAAGCAATTCAGAAATGGTTTGCATAAATTCAAGGGTCAGGTGTCATCTCTTTGTTTCAGACCTTCTGTCATGGTTTTTTCCCTCCAGCCATTTATCCCTTGCTGCCTGCTTATATAAAGGTTGAGGGGAAAAGTATTTAGATTAGAGAGAGAAGTGTTTGGAGTAGAAAACAACTCATCCACCTCCTTGTATTGCTATAACCTTGGGGGTTTCTTTCCTGAAGTGGATATAGAAACCATTGCAGGGATAATTTAAGCATTTTTTTAGCACATACTGGACTGGTTAACTTCCCTAACAGTGCAAAAGGATATTTCCATGTATTTTAGAGGTGGAAATGTGTAAATGGTAAAGGCTGGAATTTAGCTCAAGGCATGTTAGAAATTGGACCCAATATGCCACACTGGTTGGTATGTGTTGATAATTCTCCAGTACTTTTAAACAGTCCAGTTAGTGGAATTTCAGAAAATTATAAAAAGAATTAAAAGGACAAGCATTTTTCTTTCTTAATTAATTAATTAGTTAAGCTAGAAGAAATGCATCAAAACTGCATTTTTTGCTGTTTACTTTTTCCTACACAGGGTATAAAATTAAATTTATAATTGCTTATATAAAGAACACTTTTTCCTGTCTCTTGTTGTTTACCACACTGACACAGAGCTGTTTATCCCTTGAGCCTTCTGTGCTGCAGAGCCCTTGGGCAAGGTGCTTGGAGAGAGGGGGTTTGTCACAAACCAATTCTTTCTTTCCCTTTCCCTGGTCTGTGCTCTTCCCTGCAGCTGGCAAGGAAGGATCAAGGCACAGTTGGTGAGATCCTGCTCCAGCAAGCAGAGCAGGGAAAATGTGTCCCCCAAAAATGAATTACTGTATTTTTTCCCAGAGAGTGACATGTTTGAAGGTTTTAGTGCAATTGCCATCTATTCTTACAAACTCCACAGAGAAACTGCCCTTTCTTACAAGGGCACTGATGCTGCAAATAGAGGAATGATTAGCTTTTGACTGGCTTCAGGGAGCATTGACATGCACATGGACACGTAAATGAGAGCAAATCCAAATGTAATCCAAACCAGCTGAGCTACTGTTCCAAAATATAACTTGTTCATTTTGATACAGATTTTACCTCATTTCTATGTAATTACTTTAAACCATGCATCCTTCAATACTTTAAGTGTATGAAAATAGCATTTCTCTGATTTGGTCATCCTTCCTTTCCTTCCTTTCCTTCCTTTCCTTCCTTTCCTTCCTTTCCTTCCTTTCCTTCCTTTCCTTCCTTTCCTTCCTTTCCTTCCTTCTTCCTTCTTTGCAATACAAACTTCCTTTACTTTCTATACAGATAATGATTTCTCACTGCACTTATTCTTTCTTATTGCAGCAGTCTAATGCTCTTTTCTCTTGATCTTTTGCACTGCCTTCTTTAAAGAACTCCCCAGAGGGCTCTGACAGAAAATGGACATATTTAAATGTTCCTGAAGCAGATGGTGATACTGTGAGTTCTCCTGAATCCTCTGCTCTAGCTTACTTTTAATGTTTCTCTCTCCTTTCTCCCTTTTTTTTTGAAGACTGTATCTGTGTGTCCTGCAAGGCTCTATGTGTCAGAATTTAGGTGGTTATATATGTTTTGGAGCAATCTTGTTCATTGACACAAAAGGAAATGCGTGTCAGATTTCTCAGCTTTTGGTTCTGACAGTGTGCAAATTTCTCCAGTTTTCTTTTAAAAAATTCAGTTCTTTCTTAATTGTAAACTTTTGGAAGAGGGAATCCTCATAGCAGTACTCTGCATTTTATGAGTATGAAGGAAGAGAGGTTGAGGGATGATATATTGTGTGGAAAAAAATGTTGCATTGATGACATTATTGACAAAATTTTTTGACTTTACAAAATTTGCAGCAATGGGGTGGGGGTTGGATTTTGCTCTTTCTTTAAGAATTGTTAATGAGAGACAGGTGCCACTTTAAATAAATATGATTTTACATTATCTCCATTATGGGAAGCATTGATGTAAGTTTTCCTAAGAGCTCTGTCAGCAGTTGTCTTATGAGACTCAATAAAAATGAGGTGTCCAGCTGAGCCAGAGAAGTGATTTTTTTTGTTGCTGTTGTTTTTCCTGCTTGGAACTTACATGAGCTTACAATTTTTGTAGCTTGTCTGCTCCTCAGTTCATACATTAATTAAAAGGTAGTAATTTAAATTTAGTCATGGTTATAGATAGTTTTGAGTCTTACATGAAAAAAACATCTGTCTAGACATTAAAACTACTATTAACCACAGTTCTTATTCCCTTTACATCAAATCATGGCAATTCTGTTCTGTGATATATTGGTTTCCATGGCAAGCACTAAAAAATGTGACAATATTGCAAGGCTGTAGCTTTATGAGGGAAAAAAAAAGAAATAAAAGAAGCAGATTTTGGGAAAGAGTAAAGTGTGTCAGTCTCTGAGCCCTTTTCCTGTTCCCCTGCAGACGAGCATTAATAGCATGACCAGTGTGTACAGTGAGACTGGTGACTATGGCAGTGTGAAGGTCAGCGGTGAGATCCTCCTCAACATCAACTACATCTACAAAACTGGTGCCCTCAACATCCTGGTGAAGAGCTGCAGGAACCTGGCCATTGCAGACGAGAGGAAGCAAAGGACAGATCCGTAAGCACAGAGGAGAATTTCCTCGAGCTGTGCTGGGGGCGTCCCCCACCACATCCCACCCTGACTGTAACCAGGGGCTGGGATTCTAGCCTGGGGTTCACAGGATCCAGTTGGCACAAGCAGCATTTTGGTGATGGTTTGGGTTCCATAAGATTATTTAAATTACTAACCTGTTTGATACTAAAAGGGAAAAGGAAAAAAAAAAAAAGAAGAAGGGATAGGCAGGCAGCATCGAGTTTCTTTTACTTCTATAATCAAAACTGAAGTATATGAGAGAAATTATGTCCTGGAGGCAAGAATTAATGGAAATAACTTTGTTTTCATGGGTCCATATACTCACTTTGCAAGTACCATGTTTTCTGACTTTCTCATCATAGTTTATTGTAGAATATGTAAACTCTCTCATCAGAAAGTAACAATTAGTGTCTCTAATCATGCTTAATCTATGGTATATAAATTATGAAGTTTTTAATTCTCTTGTATTTTTAGTGTATATTTGATCATATGTGACCAGTTGGTAATCATATATGGCAAAAGGGAAATTGTTAGGAAAGCTTGCTGGATTTCTGAGGATAAGTAAATTAATTTAGCTTTGCCTTTTATCATTCTGATCTTATCTGACTTTCACCAACACATTTGTAGGTAAGGGCCATACCTCTCCATGTTTTCCATATTCTCTGTCATATGTTTACACTCTTTATTGTGCAAAAATTCATTTCCTCATGTGTGTTGCTGATGCAGCAAAGTCAGGTCTTTGCTCAAACTGATTTTTTCCTATTCCTTGCCAATCCTTTTCTCCTTGCTCTGCAGATATGTCAAAGCCTACCTGCTGCCCGATAAGTCCCGCCAAAGTAAGCGCAAGACCAAAATTAAAAGTAACAGCACCAACCCCGAGTTTAATGAGACACTGAAGGTAAGAACAGTCTCTCTCTCAGGCTCTGAGGAATGTTTCAGTTGTGCTCATGGGTATTTTCTATGTGTTTTTCAGTACAGGGATCAAAACCTTGGAAGAAATGCCTCAAAAGGGAAGGTGTTTAAGAAAAAGCATCTAGTAAACCTATGAGTTTCAATTTCTGGTTTTCAGCATTAAGGAAGAGGTTTTGTGTGATTCTCCCCATTACAGTTAAAAATTCTATCAATTTCCATAGATCTCTTTCAAAACTGTTGATGCTCCCATCTACCCTGAGCTTAGAGCCATTAAAAGCACCTTAAAGATTTTATATGCTGATGCTGAAATAAAACTAGATTAGAACTTCTCCTCTAACTGATTTAGAAGAGAAAATAACATTTTGCAGTAAAATCTGAATTCTTCTGGAAGATTTAACTTATTTCTAAAGCAGAACTAACTTTGATAAGAAAATGTCTGGAGCTTCTTCACTATTTGTCTTCTTAAAAACCTGTGGTGAAGTTAATTTTCTGTTGCAATGGATTTGATGTGCTTGAAGACACAGCTCCCACAGCTTTCCCCCTCCTTGCTCTTTGCCCATCCCCACTGGAGAGGCTGAACTATCCTGAGCTCCTCTCAAGGTGCTTAATCACCTCCCTGGCTCTGTGGTGCAGGTGGGAGTGGTGGGGTGGCTGCCCCTTCACTGCCTCTCTGGCATCTTGACCTCAAAGCTCCTGATGATTCCCTTTCCTCCCAACTGAAAGGAGTTATCCAGCAGACTACCATGAAACCAGAAACTCTTTTTAGTTTCTCCTGGTTTTTTGGTCTTTTAAAAATTATTTTTATAATTATTATTTTTTTAACTTCAGTTACATTTTAAATAAGTTTCTTATAACACAGGCAAATAGATGTTCCCTGGCCAGGGTACTTGGCTTAGCCTGGCTACAAAACCATTTTGCAGACACTTGGTCTGGCTGTGCTGCTTGCCAAAGGAGAGCCTTTTTATATCCTAATTTTTAAACAGTATAGAGTAAAATAAAGGCTTGCCTGAACTGGGAAAAAAAATAAAGAATTAGACTTTATTTATCAAGTAATATAACACTAAACATAATTGCTGGGTGAAGATAGGACATACAAGTTTCTCAGAAATATGGATGGTAACAAAAAGAGGTTACTTGAAATGTGCATAGATAAAGAAGAGTTGTTCATCCCAACTGAAAATCCTGTTAAAATAAAAAGAAATGAAAAATAATTAAATCTGTCTTGTATCTTCCCTCTTTGACTTTTACTCCATTGATGCAGAATATGGGATTTCTGACAGTGGAACAGTTGGCATCTAGGGTTAGGCATTGTAGATACATCTATACATAATTAGCCAACTGGCTTGACTGTTTCAGCTTGTGGAGAGTATTTGTCCACATCCAGATATTGTTCCTGATGCAAAAATAAAACATCTGGGTGTCTTTTGCTAACACTAGAAGGGTGAACAGCAGGGAAATAATGAGCTTTTTGCTAAAAGTAGAGTAAGTAGAGTGTGAGGAGCCAGAATTCCAGATGTTTATAATTTTCTGTGTATTTGCTAGATTACAATGTGAGCTTTTTAAATAGTTTTGCTATATTAATAGCTAGAGATGAGGGGGTTTTAGCTCTCAAACCCAGCAATAGTTTCTGATAGACTCCATGCATGCCTTGCAAATGCTGCTGTACATGTTTTCAGAACAATTTTTTGTAAGCTACAAAGGAAAAATTGGAAATGAGGGGATGATTTCTGGAAAGCAGTGTTCAGCAGACTCTCTGTAGGGAAGAAAGAACCAGTGAGTTTCCTATGTTTATCAACCTAAATGTAGATCTTTTTTTACATAAACTTGTAGAGAATTAACAGGATCGTTTTTTAAAAGCATGATATTTTACTTTATAGTCATAAACACCCAGCAAATAATACAGAAAAAAAAAGCCACAATAGTGATAGTAACATAAATTATCACTGGATGTATAGAGCAAAGAAAGATTTCACATTACCATCATGAGCTTTCTGGCTAGATCAATCTTGTTTGCAAAGAAAGCAAATCTCTCTTTCATGCTCCATTTGTTAACTGCTGTGGGCTTGGTGAAACTGAGCTAGAGCCATAAAGGGCTCAGTGGAAAATATTATTTCTGCTTATTCTGAGAGTTTCTTTTTCTCTTTTTCTGTGGGTAGTATGTCATCAGTCAGTCACAGCTGGAAACCAGGACCCTACAGCTTTCTGTCTGGCATTATGACAGATTTGGACGCAACAGTTTCCTCGGGGAAGTGGAAATTCCATTTGATTCCTGGAACTTTGACAATCAGAGCGATGAGTGGTTTATGCTCCAGCCTAAGGTAAGGGTTTCCAGGACTGGTGAAAGTGCTATGAAGCAAATTTAGCAAGAGTTAGTTATTTTTTTCCTTTGGAAATTGTTTATAAAGCAGGACTTTATAAGTGTCTAATATGACAATTAAAAAAAAAACAACCAAACAAAAAAACCCCTACTTGTTCTTAATTCAATAAAAGCTTAATGGTTTTAAAGTCTTCATGAAAATTTTGCATATGATTTGCTACTTAAAACCAATAACAAAAAAAAGAAGAAGCTTTTAAATAAACTTTATTTTTAATAAGTTCATCCCTTAATAAACTCCAATAAAAATTACCTAGTAAATACATTAATTTTTTTAAATAGCACATCAAACAGAACTTTCCTACCATTCCCCCTACTGAACCCTTAAGAGGTTTTTAAAGAAACAAGCTTTATTTTTTTCAGTTCAAAGTGCTTTACACCTTTCAGATGTGACAAAAATGACTTCTTAATCTCTCATTCACCTTGCCTAGAAATGCTCAAGATGAGGTTTCTCAGGCAGGAAATGAAGAGCTCTGTGGAACAGAGCATGCCCTGTGCCCACTGAAGGGTAGGGTGACTTCTGTGCCCAGGGCTCCCTTGCTTTGGCAAAGGTGTTTATTTTTGGAAGACATTCAAAGAGTTGTTGTAAAGTAGAGGATTAAAAGCTTTTGTCCTTCTTGCTCCTGCAGCAGCCATAATCCCCAGCAATTCCAGGGGCTTGGATTGACATTTAAGAAAGTGTGTTTTTCTAATTGCAAAAATATATAAGGTGTGCAGCTAATATTGTCAAGATTGACTGGAGGATTTGGTTTCTCTATGTTCAATACATTTAAGGAAATAATATTATCTTTTGGGTTTCAGGAAAGTGTTTAATTTTTTACTTTCTACCAGGTGGGAGATTGATCTGTTTGCTCTGTAATTAATTTCTAGGTAATTTCTTTTAATCCTAATGGGAAAATAACCAAAAAAAGCCATGAAGCTCTCCTGCTCAGGAAAATAATAACAAGGCACTAAGCATTTCAGCCAGTGCAGCTGGAAGGTGGTATCTGACTATTTCCAAACCCATTAAAAGGAATTTTAAATTACCTTTTTTTTACTGTCAAAGAAAGCAACCACAGGGTTGGTCTTGTCTGTTTCCTAAGTTGTTATCAATAACGTTTCTATACTTAAAACACTGCTAAAGTTTTTGATCAGCAAGGATGATATTTTTTAAAAAATCAATTCTTGGTTTTAGAAATAACAAAAATGAGGCACAGGTTAACATTCATGCAAAATACACACTGTTCTCCTACATGGACTGCCTGATGGAGACAGGAATAAAGGAATGGCATTTTCTGGGATTTAATACAGTGCTTTGTTTGTTTTATCATGAATCATTTAGTTGCTTTAGTGAAAAGGCTGGAGACTTGAAGATGTTTATTCTATGAGCATTGAGAGATCTGTTTTCCAGAGGAGTGTGGTTAAGTCAGAAAAAGTAGAGAAAACAATTCTGTGGCTAAGGGGGGAACAGAGTACAGAGTCATGTTATATATGGGTTTAGGAGAGAGGCTGACAATTTTTTTCTCACATTAGGACTTACACCACTGCTGGTCCACTAGTAGAACTAAATAAAAAATAACCTTTGATACCTTTATGGGAAACTTGATCCTAAACTTGCTTAGTTTAGGCAGTAAGTGAGCTGCCTGATTGGCAAAATATAGATGTGCAGATTATTCCACAGCCATTTAGTACAGGTTTTCTTTAGTCTTTTGTTGCAGCAGCTGATATTGGACACTGGTGTGGGACAGGACTGTTTTTCTGTCAGTACAGCAGTGCCTGTGTTGCTCTCAAAATGTTTCAAAGTCAAAAAAGGGCCCTGTTGCTATGAGTAAAATTGCTTTGTTCTCTGTCCCATCCTCGGGTGCAGACTTAGCCCCAGTGAAGGTGGTCAGTGCCTCAGCCTGGGCTCTGTGGGGTGAAGGCAATGCTGACTCTGTGTACACTTTATGAATTCCTGGTAGGGGTTTTTGTGCTTGTTTTCTCTTGGTAATAGAATTTGACCTTTGTGGGGTGTCATGAAACAAGCTGAATACATCTCAGAGAAATACATTTCCAGGTCAGACATTCCTCTTGAACAGTTCCTTAAAGGCTTCTGTGGTGCCTCCAGCAGTGCTGCAGGATCCTCTCCCTGCATCCACATCCTTTGTCCCTCTAAAGAAACCAAGAAGATTTGTTCATTTGTACCCAAACCTGCAGCATGTACAGAAGGCATATCACAGAGTCACAGAATGGTTTGGGTTTGAGGGGGCCTTAAAGATCATCCCATTCCAACCCCCTGCCATGGGCAGGGACAGCTCTCACTGCACCACTCACTGCTCACTGAGAGCATCTGAGCAGTCCCACCTCCAGCAGTGAAGGCAGATCTCTCTCTGGTGCAGCCAATGTTTTTAAAATGTAGTTTCCAACTTCTCACAACGTGAATGGAAGTTCAGTACCCTCCCAGTGAAGGCCCAATATTACTTTAACAAGGATACACTGAAGAGCTTCAATTCTATTCTTCTGGGTAAGATCTAAACATCTATTAAAAAAATGTAGGAATGCAGAAACAGTAGCTGTGTAGAAAAGGTAAAGGACTCTGGAAATAACAGATTTTAAGAAGTTTTTCTGTTTCAAAGCTGCACTCTGGTCTCCCTCACCTTTGTTCCCCACACATCTATTCAAATGGTGACTTAGGAGTGATTTCTCTAAAATACATGAAGATAATTACATTTTAAATCCTGACTGGTGAAAATAAGGGCTAACTATCAGCTTAAATCAGTTACAGTTTATGTACTCAGAAATGAGTTTCAGGGGGTTTTTTGCTGTTGGTTTTTGTCACTTACTCATACTAGATAACTCTCTCCTCTGTGTTCAGTGAACAGTGTCTAAATGCCACAATGGTTTATTTTCCTGAGAGCTTGCATTCCCTAGCACAGAAAATTTTCTAAAACATGTTTGCCTCCAATTTTGAATGTCTAATTATCTGAAAGTGGGCTGGTACAACTTGATATGATTAAGAAGTGTTTAAAACACTATATGGATGTATGGATATATGTCAACAGAATTAAAATCAGAAGAAGGTAAATGATTAACCTTGGCTGGATTTCTGGTTGGTTTGTTTGTTTTCTCTTCAGGTGGAGGTGGTGACAGATTTTGGGCTTCAATACAAAGGAGAACTGACAGTGGTTTTACGTTATATTCCCCCAGACAGAAACCTAATGCTTCCTCTGGAGCAGTTCCAAGGTAAAACAAACATTAATAATGATGATTTAGAAATCATGTGATGATGATGTATTAAAAATCCTCACTTAGAGTGAAGTAATGGTACTGGTTAAGATTGAAATCATACTTTAATATGTTCATTTACAGAATCACAGAATGTTAAGGGGTTGGAATGGACCTGAAAGACCATCTAGTCCCAACCCCCCTGCCATGAGCAGGAACACCTTCCACTAGACCAGGCTGCTCAAGGCCTGATCCAACCTGGCTTCAATAGCTTTGTGTGGAAATTCTGAGCCATGTGAATGTTTCTTTTGCTTCATCCTTTTCTCTTACACTGAACTTCAGGAGAGAGAAAACAAGAGGAATATGCAGTCAATGGTTCATCCATGGCTCTGACTTATTTTTTTAAAAAAATTCAGACACTGGGTAACATGATCAAGGGGAGCCACAGAGAAATAAATTGTCTGCATTGTAGTCTGAGAGCTATTTTTTCAGCTAGTTTTATACAGTGTTTAGCTGATCAAGTAATAGACTTCACTTAGTTCTTCATGCTTAACTCACCTTAATCTGCATCCTCATTTTCACCCTTTTTTCACACTGCTTTTCCTCTGCTCAGTCTTACTGTATTACTGCTGCAATTTAGTCCTCTAAAATCTTATTTGAGTTCTTTAGGGTGAGCCATTATTTTCACCAGCAATGAACAAGAGTTACTATCTCTTTGCACTGTATTAGCATGAGGAACAGCAATCCTGTGAAGTGAGAGCAATCATTGGGTAGCACCTGAGTGCACATGGATATAACAGATGCAGGTATATCACTGTCTTAGTGACAGTGCTGCTTGATAGCATTTGATAGATTGGATTTCTTTCTTTTCCTTTCTTCTTTTTTATGACAAATGATATTCCCTCTACTAATAGTAAGGTTTACTCAAGGTGTGCTCTCTTAAAAGCTCATTGTTATCAGCTAAGTGCAGTTAGAGTCTGCATTTTTTAAAATTAGTACATTGTGGGAACTGAGCTAGCTGAGATGGATAATACCTTAGCCCAGGCAGCCTATGCAGAAACCATAAACCTGAGACCATGGGAGGCGGGATATGGAAATTAGGATGCTAATGGCATCATTCCAAAATAGGTCATGTCTCTGGTTCTGGTTCTCCATTGGTTTGGGATCTTTGACATATAAAGTCATGTCCCTATCCCGTGTTTGGGATTGGAGCCCTGCCCCCAGGTAACCTTATATATTGTTAAGTTAGCCACACCCCTGGGTCTCTCAATGCTGTCCCTTGGACCATGCAGTCTCTGCATTTGTTATTTTACCACCATTGAAGTTTATTTCTTGGGCACTCCATCATTCCTGCCCCCCTAATTTCACCACATTCCCCTGGCTAGACCAGATCCTGAATCACAGTGCTGACTGTGATAGTACATTTTAGCATCACTCCTGATTTTCTATCCCTGATGTTTCCAGCCTGAATCAGAGTGTACAATCTCTGCTGATTAGAGCTTCTTAGAACCTGCAGCAGCTGCAAGTGCACGTGTCCTCTCCTGTCTGGGAGCAGCAGTGTGTCAGGGAGCCCCGTGGTCCCTGTGGAGCAGTGCATCCCCACACACAGCACACACTTGGCTTATTTATGGACTTTAGGCTTTGGGACAGAGGTTTTTAGTTTCCTTTGTGCTCCAGGGCTGCCTTAACATCAGCACTGGAAGTGGATTCTGAAAAGAGGCCAGGACTTACTGGGCATGCAATTTTTTGTGTTCGTCATAGCAGTCCTCAAATACTTACATTGGGACAGGACTTCAGATAGAGCATGTTGTTGTGTCCTGCAAGCACTAGCTAGTTAGTCCTTGGCAAAGTTCTTTATCAAATATGGAGTGATTTTCTGCCCCTGCCTTAATAAGGAATTCTTTAATCCCATTGCAATAAATTACTTTTTAAAATCTAGCCAAGACAATTTACATTTCCAAATCAGTCTTACAGTGTATATATAATTTATGATTGTATTTTTGCAACTTTGTTCTATGCTTAGGAAAGAGAGGATTTAAAAAAGGAAAAAAAGGAGACTCTCATCTGCCATCTGGAGGCATATTAGAAGTCCTCATCAAAGAAGCAAAGAACTTAACAGCAGTGAAATCAGGAGGCACATCTGATACTTTCGTGAAAGGGTTTGTGGCGTTTTTTCCTTTCCTTTTTTTAATGACTGCACTGGATCTAATCTAAGATTTGTGTCACATGCCTATAAGCATGTGGGTACACAAAAAATTTACATAGTATGACAATATATGTGTGGTTTTTTTAGACAGGCAGAATTTTGTGTTGGACACTCGAAATCCAAACTACACAGAATGCTTATGTTTGAAAAAAAAAATTAACATAATCCTGCATCTCTCACTATAATGGATTTCTCATAAATGTAGGTTATGCATTATAAATGTTAGATTCAGGAAGTAACAAATATCTTAAAACATTTTTCTTTGCCAGTTTTTGCTCTGAATGCTAGTTTTCAGGCTTGCTGATTTCTAGATGTGTTCCAATTCACAGTAATGGGTTGAGTGTTGTTGGGGTCCACAGCAAACATCCTGTCTTTAATTCTCTGGTGAAGCTTAGAGTTTATTGTGATCTTCTGCTGTGCTTGGAACTATCACTCAGCACATACATTTCAAGTAGAAAAAGTAATTTTCATTTCTTTCTGGACAATCTCATGCTTTGAGAGGGACACTGGACAAGATGACTCCAGAGAGTTCCCTTCTAGCCAATATTTTTATGACTCTGTCCATATTTACCCTTACTGAAACAAAAGGTTTGTGGTTGAGACTCGGGGCAAGGAGACCTAATTCAATTTCTGCTTGTGGTAACTGATACTGTAGGTGTGAGAACAAATGGAGCACAAATGCAAAATAAGAACTTGAGGTAGATGCTCAATGTAATACCAGTGGGGAGATGGGGTCCTGATCCCATCTGAGCCTCTACATGACTGTTATATATTGTGAATACTGTGTGAAAATCCATTTCCATATTCACTTTCCCTTTCTTTATCTCCCAGATACCTGCTCCCAGATGACAGCAAAGCTACAAAACACAAAACTCCCATAGTAAAAAAGAGTGTGAACCCCCAGTGGAATCACACCTTTGCCTTCAGTGGCTTGAACTCAAGGGACATCCAGAATGTCTGCCTGGAACTGACTGTGTGGGACAAGGAGTCACTTTCCAGCAATATTTTTTTGGGAGGTGTCCGTTTGAGCGCTGGAAATGGTAAGATCCCATCTGACTAATGTTGCTTCCCTTATTCTGCTCTCCTCTTCCCTTACCCCATGTGATTCATGTGTATGAAGGGCAGAAATGTTACTGGGGGTTTTGAAAATTGTGGAAATTGTGGAAAATGGAGAAAAGGCAATGTGTAGGTAACCTGTAGATTATTTAGTTCTTTCCTCCACTGGATGAGACACAAAAATTATGTGTAGAATTTGTATTTCTGCACAGTCTAAAAGAACTGTGAATACCTTGGGAAGCATTCCTTAGCATCCCAGCGAGAAGGGGTGAACTACTTCTGCCCAGCAAGCAGCCTTTCTGCTGATGATGGTGGGAGCTGGAAGAAGTGTGAACCCATTCCTCCTGTGTTGGGAAAAAGGTGTTTGTGGGGAGGTTTATGAGCCTCTGTCTGTGTGCCTGAAGGAGTTCAATGACAAACTGGTGCTCTCCAGGAGCTGTCTGTTGTCAGTACAACTCCCTGTACAGTAGAAGTATAAAGTGCTTGTCAATAGCCTTGTACACTGTTGTAGTAAAAAAGCAGTGATGGAATCCAAGTGCTTCCTAAAATGGCAAATCCCCTCATGTTTTTACAATTGTCAGGTGTAAGCAATGGCAAGGAGGTTGACTGGATGGACTCTCAAGGGGAAGAGCAGCTCCTCTGGCAGAAGATGATTGACAGTCCGGGAGCTGCAGTGGAAGGGGTGCTAATGCTGAGATCCAGCATGGGAAAACGCAGACTCTGAAAGACTTTAACTGCTGGGGGTGCCACAGGTACTCCTGGCTACAGTGGTGTCCAGGCTCTTGTCCCTTTGCCCATTTGAACATGGAAAAGGTTGTACCCTTTGCCTTGGATATTAAGGCTCTGAGTGAGACTTTAATGCATTCTGCACTTTCATGCACATGTTCTTTACCCAGGCTTCTTGTGTGAATTGTTTCTCCTGAAGCCAGTGAGAACTGGACCTTGCACAGAGATCAGACTGGCTTTCTGTCCCTTCTGGTGGCTGGTGTGCAGCTGATGAACACTGTGCCTGAGGGCTGCTCAGAGTGAGCAAATCCTCTCGCTGGTCATTTACTGAGTAATGCCAGGGTTGTGAATCTCCTTCTGGCTCAGAGACAGCCCAGAAGGCAGCAGTGGCACAGTACAAGCAGATCCAGGGTGAGCCTGTGCCTTGGTGTTTGTAAGTTAAGAAGCCATAATGTCATGAAGGACAACAAACAGTGTTTCTTTATTGTGTTTGCTTGCTGGGCTGTGCAGTGGTGCAGCACAACAGGTTTGGCACCAAAACCCATCCAAGCAGGGCCAATGCAGGGTGTTGCACCCTAGAAACAGGCAGCAGTGAGCTGGTGGGCAGTGCTGGTGTCCTGGCATCCTCTGGGCATTTCAATGCACATGTATAAAAGGCAGGCTTGGTTCAATGTAATCAAAGAGCCTCTAATGAAAATAAATTATGAGAAATCCTCATTTTCCAGAACTACATGATGCTACTATGTTTTTCATTCAGTTGACAGCTCTAGCCAAGACTTTCTGATGTCATTGAACAGAGGGAATATGTCCACATGCCAGTCCCCATCTGATGTGTTGCTGAGATGAGACACATGCCAGGTTTGGACAGAGTGAGCTGAAACTTGATTCAACAGATTGTATAGAACAGAATGGGATTAAAGCACATGCCAAAATGATTTGCATAACTGTAAAATCTTCTCTGAATGGGCTGGGGTCTCATTCAGGCTGATGCACATTATTTATAATCCAAATAGGACATTTTTTCTCCTGGACATCCCCCAGTGCATTTAGTGATGAGTGGGTCTTGGCCAATACAATCATTAATCTTATTAACTGTGACAATTTTTCAACAGTAATTTTGTAATTCCTCTCAAGTTATAAGACAAAGGAAGATCAGGAAACTGAGTGAACAGCATTTCTTCTGAATTTTCCACAATTATAGCACAGCTTTCTATCTGCACTGGTAAATTAATCTATAGCTGTTCCTACATTTTGATTTTTCCACCAAAGTTTATTGCAAGAAATCTAGATTAAACAACAGGATATGAACTGATAGCTAAGCAACCACAGCTGCAGATTTTGACATCTCTAGTTGTCCTAGCATACAATTTAGTACATGTAGAGCTGAATACAAAACCTTAAAATGTAATGTTAATTATTTTCTTTTTAAGATATTTTATGCTGTTTTTTGTTGGAGTGGCTGGAAACTGCAGGGAAGTTTACAGCCAGTCTTCTAAAACCATAATGTTATTGGATGACAAAAGTATTTATTCATGTTGAAAACAGTAGTTTTAATAAAATTATTTGTTTCATTATGCATAAGTTATTTCAAAATGCTGATACGACTTTTAAAAGTCACTGGAGGTACTTCTTGCCCAGTTGGAGACTCACCCTTTTCAGAAATTACCAAGTCATCTTTGAAAATGAAAATCCTCCTACAGAATCTCAGATTGGGAATGAAACTTCAGTGGTTATTCAAGAAAATGGACTTAATTTTTCTTCTTTATTTTTTCTTCATTTTCTTCTGAATTTCAGCTCAAATTGGGCAGTAAGGGAAGTCTAGCTTGGTTTTAGCTGACTTTTGATTTTTCCAGCCTAAATGATTCTACAATTCTGGGCCACAGATGCTGTGAGCTGATAAATTGGAGCACAAATATCAAGCACACAACATTGTATGACCTTGTTCTTATCACAATAGCCTGTCTTTAAGTATTCGAATTTTTTTTTATCAGTATCTTCCAAAGTGAAACCCAACCTACTACAAACCTGAATTTATTTTGGGAATAATATTATTACATTGACATGTAGGCACAAACTTGGGGTTTTTTCGTTTGCTAGAAGCTGTTTCAAACAAATAAGCTTGCTGAATCTAAAGAAAATGGTTCTTCAAGGTACAATTCCAGCTCGAGTTGTAGAAGAACATTGGTCTGTTGAATGGTTTGCTTTGATTAATTTTGATGTTGAAAATGGCAAAAATAATAACCAAAAAACCCTCCTCCAAGCTGGACCTTGGAATGGGCATTTTTTGATTTGCCAAAAAGAAAAAACTTAAAATAGTTTTAAATGGAATTTACTTTTGCATGGAGCTCAAGCATTTGTCTAATTTTTCAATGGTACTTCCTAACCTCCTAAGCATGAACATTTTAGCTGAACCACATCTTGCTTTGAAACAAACAACAACAAATTGTATTTTACTGCTTTGTCTTCTGCCCATTTTGGTGCTAAAGCAGAGTTTGTGATGAATGGTCTCATCTGGGAAGTGTCACCCTGCACCTACATGGGCTTTAAGCTCTGCCTTTTCCTTCCAAAGGGCCAAAATGTCCCTCTGAGCTCACACCTGAAATTACAGGCTGGGCTGTGAGCAGGCTGCAGTTCAGCCCATGGAAGGAACAATTTCACCTGGGGGAGGAATTCTGGCCAAGGTGGTGCTGTTTGCCATTGGTGGGGTTTGGGGTAGAACAGGGAATTGACCTCCTGGGTTAGCAGGGACAGATCTGCAGCATGGTGTCCATGTAAAACACTCACCAGAGCCTCGGAGAGATGATGAGCATCAGATAAACACTGGAGCAATTTGGAAAGTTCTGCTGCTCTCTGATGTTATCAGCTCAATTGTATCATCTGATTTATGGAAAATGTCACATTTAATTATGTCTCATCTCTTTGTTCTCTTCTCCTGCATAGATGGTTTATGGTTTGGGAAAAAGCACGAGATGATTAACTGCAGATGTGATTTCTTGTTTCCCGGATATTTGAATTAATTGCCCATAATTGTGCGTCATCATGTACTGTGTGTTACCAGGCTGAACAAAAAGACAGAAAGCCAGGGATTAGACCAAAGCCTTCCTTTTCTGTCTGTGTTTATGGTATTGAAGGTGCATGAATGGTTTATTCAGAGCTAATCTTTAGGAGGAAATAGCCACAATTTTAACACTGATTCATAAACTCCTGTCCTGAGTAAACAGATACAGCAGAGCTGATGTTTCTGAAGTCTTTTTCTACACAGACCTGAACAACTGAAGCTGCATCAGTGGAGAAGAAATCTGCTCTGTGGTGGGTGTAGAAAACATGTTCCAAAACACATTTTACTCTGCTACATCTTTTTCTAGCAAAGTTTGTGATTAAATTGTGAGGGTTAAACCCATTAAAGAATAAAAGTGGAACTTTTGCTGTAAAAGGTCAAGTTGGGCCATCTATAGACAGCACCAATAACTATCAAAGAGCTGATGCCATGGGCTTTCCAAGCCCTGCCAACAGATTTTGGTATCCAGTCCTGCTCTCTGGTGGTTTTTTCTATCACCTGTATGGGGACTTTAGGATTCTAAACCTGCTTACATGCTGCGATAAAAAACCAGGATAAAATAAGTTTGAAATGTCCTTCCTATCTCCTCTACCTCCACCACTGGAGGTGTTACACTTGAGTGAGATGAGAGGAAAGCTGAAAAGGGCTGCTGTTGCCATCTCCCTGTGCTAATCCAAGTGCCACTGCCTCCCTTGGATGCCTTTCAGGTGCCACATTTCCATCCTTCTTTTCCAGCTGTAATTGTTTAAAGAGAGAAAGCATTGGGATGGTGAGCATGTTTTGACCATGGTACATTAGACTGGAAGCTTTTTCTTCCAATGCAGATTACGCTGGGGCAGCATGAATGAAACATTTTTATATATTCATTTTTGATTTTTTTTCTTTTCCTGACTGGTTAAGCCTTGCTAAATGCAATTATTCTGAGTTGTATTCTGCAAAATATCAACTCAGCTATGACAGCAGAGCAGCCTTTCAGCATCCACTGGTCCTAATTGATAAGAAGAAGTAACAGCAGGGTTGCATTTTAGTCTGGCGTAATTTTGACTTCTTGATGGCTCTGCACATTGCCCAGCTTCAGGAATGCAAAGTTTGCAGTTTGCTCTGTAGCATCAGCAAAGAGAAAAGCTGCTTGGGTCTCTTACACCTTTGGAGAAGAGATCAGAGTCCTGTTTCCACAGTTGTCTGGTTTTTGGGCTCACACAAGATAATAGGAATTGTACCTGAATCTTTGCAAGGCTCTCTCTTCCCCTCACCCCTCCCTTCTGTTCAGCAGCCCCGACCAGAATGTCCACACTGATCCCCAGGATCTGGGAGGAGGCACCATGCAGAAGGGATGGGAGAGCCCCACTTACTTTCTTCTATTGAGGTTAAGACTGAAATTTTCCTCTGCTAACATACAGTATTGATTTTCAGCACTTTGCCACCATGACAGAAACAAGTATCTTCTGGCATCTGACCCATGCACTTTATAAACTTTTTTAAAACTAATTAGGTTTTGTTGATTTTGGGGGTTTTTTTACCCCCAGAAATGTTAACATTTGAGAACCCTAGAGAAATGATGGTGAATTCCAGACTAGGATGCAGACTTTTACTGCAGTGATGGCCTTTACCA
This sequence comes from Pycnonotus jocosus, assembly GCA_013400435.1. Lineage (NCBI taxonomy): Eukaryota > Metazoa > Chordata > Aves > Passeriformes > Pycnonotidae > Pycnonotus > Pycnonotus jocosus. The sequence goes on from VWYP01034967.1 coordinate 271,083, forward strand.
TAGCTCAGCAGGAGATGCTGACAAGCATGCTAACAGAACCTTACCACTGTGCCCATGAATTTCCTCCCTGATGATTTCATGTTTGCAGATGCTGTTTAATAAGTGATAATAATACTGTGTATATTGACACTAGAAACTGAATCTCAGCTTGCTTTTTAGGTGACTTTTTAAGGTTGCTTTTGAAACTCACCCTGGCTGCATCTTGACCTTCTATTTAGATTATTTATTTTAACAATTCTACTTTGTGGCAATAACATTTACATGGCTGTGTGCTACTGCTCCTGACAACTCTGTATATTTTTGAGAATAGTTCCAACTGTTGAGGTTTGCCTAAAGCCAAGCCAGTCATTTGTTGCAGCAATTAGAGAATGTCACATATCCCTCGTGCTGCCTTTGTTCTGCTTAAAATCTGTTGCTAGCAATTTGTTTAATTATTCTGGTGGACATGAACAGTAGTAGCAGTAAATGGCATTGCAGAATGTTAAGCTCTGCCCAAATTGAGACAAAGCAATGGTTTCTGCTGAGATTATTTTTGTACTGTGCATTGTACATTGTTTTGTGGATAAAGATGGCTGATAAGACATCTACAGCTATTGTCAAGATTTCTGTTATGTCTTTTAAATTAAAATACTGAAATGTTGCTGTGTCTCTGTCTCTCCTAAACTGAATTACAGGAAACTATCTCCCATGAATATCCCATATTATCTCACTGAGGTAAAGACATCACTTATATGTCTGTAAGGGGCTTGGCTTATCTTCAAGGTGGGACTCCATTGATGGTGTCTCTGTCTCTCCCTTTTTTTGCCTTAAAAGCACATAAAGTTTAGAAATTAAGCTATTTTTGATTTCATAAGCATTAAATCTGATTTCTTTTAAATATGCAATTCTAAGGAAAAGGGAAGTACAACATTCTCTTCCTCCTTGCTATAAAATTATTTTACATGTATATTCACTCTGCCTGTTAACCGGGTCCTCCCCTCCATCTCTGAATCTCCTGCCTCTTCCTTAGTTCAAGGTCCTGCCCACCTGAAAATCCAGGTATGTTCAAAATGCATCTTTTCTGTAATTTCTGGTCCTGATTTCTTTTATTATTATTATTATTGTTATTATTATTATCGTTTGTGCTATCAACAAGCATTTGACCCGTCAATTTACACTTTCAGCAGAGTTGTGTTCGCTTCAACTTAGCTCAGAGCTGAGCATCTTCTTGTAGTTCTCCAGTCCCCTGGGATTTTGTGTCTTGCTGTGCCTTCCCAGTAGAAAGGAGGCAAAGCCTGCTCTGGGCTCTGGGTTTGTGCTGCCCCTGCTCACTCTGGAGCAGTCTGAGCACCTGGCTCAGTTCCTGTGCCCAGGTTAAGGGGGGACCAGCTCAGCAGGGCTCAGTGGTCTCTTGGTGCAGTTTGGGCACAGGGTCTTTTGCCCTCACAGCACTCTTGTCTAGCTCATCCCTGTGCTGGCTCTGGCCTTTATGGGCAGGTCAGACACCCAAAAACTGAAATGCAGCTGCAGGTATGGGAAGAGCCCTCCTGCCAAAGGCTCTCTGTGCCTTTGCTCATGTCTGCACTCAAGGACTTGCTTGAGGGTCTGAAGACACCTCTGTCACTCCTGTACAACTGAACTGTAGCTCCCCCTCCCCTTCTCTTTGAGGTGATAGATGACAAATTCTCCTGGTAAATTGGAAGTATGGGCCATCCTAATTATTGAAATTCAGGTTTTCGTTACTTTCTGGCTGTGTGGATGTCAATGGGAGACATGCTGGTAACTAGATATGCACATTGGCATTCCCATTTGTTCCCTCTGTGTTTCACAGAGCAGAGGTCAGCTGGGTCACTGCTTGAAAGAGACCAGAGAAAAAAATGTATGTGCTCTCCTCAGCTGCTCATGTCCTCACTGGCTCCTCTAGCCCAGGCAGCCTGGCTGCTCTCTGCCTTCCAGCATCTGCAGATGGTTTCCCACTCTTCTCTTCACCCAAGCCACCATAAAAATATCCTCCAGCCACAAATGGGAAGAGAGAAATGGGCAGCAGGTACATGGCCAAGAGGAGCTGTGCCAGCTCCTGGTGATGTGAAGCACTTGCTCCCTTTTTGCTTCCTGTGGATGTACAGCAGGAACAGAGACTGTGGTGAGTGGCTGCAAGCAATCAAGCACTGAGATTGCACAGCCTGAGCTCTATGATTCCCACACCTCAATTTAAAAAGTGGGTTGTGATCATAAGAGTATTTAAATACACTCCAGGTTACTCTTTAGCCTCTGTATTTTCATTAATTATGTGATGCAGTCTGACTCATGCTCTTATGTAAGTACTGAGCTGTAATGAAGTCCCATGTTGTGGTCGTTTAGTGCAGAGCTGTAAAGGATCATTGCTGTTTTCATTAAAACACAACACTTGCTGTCCCAGAGGGCTTTGAACTTCAAGAATAGGGATGTGCAACTTCAAATTTTGTCTCTCTTCTGCAGCTGCAGAGGTGTGTGACAGCAGGGGTTGTTCTCATCTAATTAGGTGGATTATCGGGTAGAATCTCAGGAAAATCAGGCTGTTTACAAAATTGTTTTTTGCTTAGAAACTGCTGCGTCCTATAATTTATCTCAGTAGTTTTGTCTGTAAAAGATGCTGCATGTCAGGAACATTAATTCTTTTCTCATCTGAAATAACTGAAATTTTCTGGTTCATACGTAGAACCTCCAGGTTGATGTAGGAACCTTCAGCCCATGACTGTATCCTCACACTGTGATGTGTCACACCTCCTGCTATGAACAGCCTGGAGGTGGGATGGAAAGGATAAGACTTATGGCAGGTCTAATATTCGTGTTTTCAACCAGATTCGCATTTTGACAGCAGTGGTAGGATTAGAGCTATGGCAAGAAGAGCTGTGTTGGTAGCATGAAAGAGACTCCAGCCAGTGTTAACTTTGAGTGAGGAGAATTTTCTGTGAAACCTTTAATTTACAAAGTGCAATGGTGTAGATCCTGAACCTTGCTTATGCAGTGTTATTTTTCTGGGACCAGAAGTGTACAGGATGAATTACTGGAATATATTTGCATATATAAATGCTGGAGTAAAGCCAGAAATACTAAATCCCTTGTTCAAACACTCCCAAAAGGCCACTCTACCAAATCCCTGCATACCATACGTGCAAGCTCATTTGACTCTAAAACAGAGATGGTACATGGTATTTTTCACTGTTCCTCACAAAAATGTACAACAGAAAATGCCAGAAACCTTTTACTACTAATCAAGAACAGTTTTTCTTAATCACAGTATTTTAATAGATGTTCTGTACAGAATATAACTAGTAATCCAATCACTCATGCACTCTCCTCCACTTAATTCAATTTCCTGTAACAGCCTAGTGATTGCAATCACTTCCCTGATTGTAGCAATTGTACAGCCCTGCTCCTGTTCATCCAGTTGTGAAAGATGACTGGATGGGCTGACTCTGCACCTAAATCAAAATGGAGCAGCAGCAGATTGGAATTGCAGCAGTACAGGAGAAAAATCAGACCTGAGGTTTTTTTTTTTTTATCACTAGAAATCAGTTGCTCTCCTTTTTCAGTGAGGAAAGTGAGGGGGAAAAAAACCCTAAACCTGTCCACCTGTGATTTATGCTCTAAGCATGTGCATGCTGAAGAACCTGAGGCAGAGAACTGGGGCCACAACAGTCTGTGTATGGATGTGTCCTTGGGCTGTCTCCATTCCACAGGCACAGAATCACAGAATGGTTTGGGTTGGAAGGGACCTTAGAGATCACCTTGTTCCAACCTCCCTGTAGTGGGCAGGGAATCTTCCACTAGCAATGCTCCAGAGCCCCATCCAACCTGGCCCTGAACACCTCCAGACTCCTGGCCCTCTACACCCCGAGAATTTCTTCCTAACATCTGATCTAAACCTGCCCTCCTTCAGCTTAAGCCCTATTCCATCACTGCATGCCCTTCTGAAAATCTCTCTCCAGCTCTCTTGTAGCCCCTTTAGGATACTCTAAGGTCTCCCTGGAGCCTTCTCTTCCCCAGGCTGAACAGCTCCAGTGCTCTCAGCCTGTCTCCACAGGAGAGGTTCTCCAGCCCTTGGACCATCTCAGTGGCTCTTCTCCGGTCTCCTTTCCATAGGTCCACGTCCTTTGTGTGCCCAGCCCTGATTTCCTTAGCCACTGAGTGCTGTTAGGCAGCAGAGGAAAGGCAGCTTGGGGTACAGTTGTGTCCACCACCCTATGGGCTCTTATTCTCCTTGCTCCTTTACAGTGGGCTCAGCATTTACTTTATCCTTTCTTTGGTCAGGTCTGGCAGGGAAATGGTATTTCTGTGACTTTTGGAACCAATCCTTCCCTTGCCCTTTATTCCTAACAAGCAACACTTGGAAAGCCCAGGGCTTCCTTGCCCCTCAGTTGCTCATCCTGGCAAACCTGGCACCACCACCTGCAGAGTTCAGGGTGTATCCTGATCTTCTTGGCCTTTGGTACCAGCACTGCAGGGCCAAGCCATGCTTCCACTGCTGCTCTGGGGTGTTCAGAAACTCTGGGAAGCTGATCATCCTGCTCAGATGTGGCATAACCCCCACACAGCTCCTCCTTGGTGCTGTCACGCTCCAGCCCACAAATTAGCTTCTGCTAGCTGGTGTCAAGGCTGACTTACCTCTCTTCACATCCACTGCCTCATTAATTCACTTGCAGGACCAATCTTTTTAAAAGGAGTTTTCTTTCCTTTCCTTTTTTTTTTTTTTTTTTTCTTCTTCTTTATTATTTTAGAGGATGTGAGAGACCAAATTCCAAGAATTGCTTAAAAGATGCTGGTAAATCTGTTCTTCTGCTGACACCACTGGAATATTTAAACCTCTACCTTATGGTCAAAGTCAAACAAGTATTTGGCTGAAAAAAGACTCTGTTCTTGAGAGGCAAGAATGAACAGCACAGATGCTGGAGTGCTTGTTCAGACAGTCAAATTATGCATGATACCCTGTGAATGGGTATTCAAACTATAACTCAGTTTTCACTCCTCTACTTTTATTCTCATATGATGTGTAGTGTTTTCAGTGGAGTGTCAAGACTGCAGGCTGTAATAAAACAAATGAAATTTTTTTTCCTGTTTTGATTGCCTCCTGATATTTTTTTATTAAACAGGGAACCTTTTTTGTTAATTTCAGAGTGATGACTTACAAACAAGTATTTTCACAGCTCTGGAAATGACAAATCCTTGATGACATTTCCCTGGAGTAATGTTTCCCTGCCATCAAATCAACAGCCTGGTCTGTCTCCAAGGTGAACAGGGGAGGAAAAAAAAAGTCTGCTACTCCAAGACTGTTGGACATTAAAAGCCAGAAGCAGAAGTGTAGCAGGTAAGAGCATACGTTCCTATTAAGAACTGCAGTACATGGGCCTTAGTAATTACTGCCCATCCTCTACACTGATCACTGCTCCTTCATCATATTCCCTGTGGCAATGACTTCCATGCTCCTGTATCACCAATTTTCTTCTTGTTGCTGCTGAAAATCGATGCTCATGTTGCCTTTGGCTTATGCTTTTTGTCTGTGATTGACACTTTTTTTAGGGGAAGTAAAAAGTACCAGTGGGTTCCTTGTACACTTTCAATGTGAGGCTAATGTCTTTTATAATGGTTTGTAGAAAGATATTTTGAACCAACTTTTTAACCTTTAACCCTCAAGAGGAATTTTAGACAGCTATTTGTTTGCAAAACAATATTTTATTAATAAAAAGAATTATAAACAGTAAGAAAGAAACCCCAATTTTACACTGAATGAAAAATCCAAAATAAACTCCCAGAAGCGTGCCTCACTTCTTCACTCTCTGTACAAGAAATTCCATTAGGTTGTAAATCCTACATCCACATTCATCCAGCTGTGGGGTCCCCAGCAGGAGGAGGGACATCAACCTGTCAGAGGAAGTCCAGAGAAGGCCACCAAAGTGATCAGAGGGACAGAGCACCTCTCCTATAAGGAGATGCTGAGNTGATGATTTTTAAAGTCACTTCCAATCCAAGCCATTCTATGATCTAAAGATGACTGAAAGTACAAAAGAGCATCATGAACCCTTTTATGGCTGGACAGATTTACCAACACACACAAAAAATCACATCAGTGATTTAAAAAGCCATGCTTTGTGTAGCACCAAGGGGAGAATGTATGTGGATTAAAAAAATTCACCGACAATTGCAGGCTCTGAAATGCTGAATTAGGGACATGACTGACCAATTTCTGCTTGCAGTTTCATCTCATCTTTTCTCAAGGGGAATTTGTCAATAAGGGCAAAGAGCTCAGCTGGTGTTGCTGGGAAAGGGTAGCGTTCCTTGTCCATGCCGTGCTTGTCCATCACCACGATGTTGAAATTGTAATGGGGGATCCTCAGCAGCAGCCTGCAAAGGAAGGAACTGGTTTTGTTAAAGGGCACCACCAGCTTCTTGAGTCTGAGCAGAGGAAGGTAGGGATGGTCACAGGGGCTACACAGAGTCCAGCTGGTTTCAGCATTAACAAGGAGCCAAAGAGCAGGTGTCTGCAGGTGCTGCAGGCTCTGCCTCTGCACAGGGCAGTGTCAAGGTGAATGCACCCAGCTCTGCTCTCTGCCAGTACCCACTGCTGTCACAAGAGTGAAACAAGGTTAGACAAAAAGTGTAGTATGAACACTGCCTAAAGAAAACCCTTGTGATGAAGACTGACTTACAAGTAAGACTAGTCCCTTTCTTGGCTTCCACTTCTTGGCTTTCCTTGGTATAAAAAGCACAGTAAGGAAAAGCAGGACAAAATTATTGGAGTGTGCTTTCACTGCTGCCTAATAATAACAATCATCTGTGACTCTAATTTTAGAGGAACAAAAGCTCCAGTCCTTCTTCCAAAATGGTGGAAGTGGTCATTTAAGCTCCTCAAGTAGCAAAAGCTGTATAGGTAACAAAAGTTTATCTGTGGTGTAACCTTTTGCTTGAAGGCATAATGTTCTAGAAGACCCTTAGATATGCAGTCAGTCAACATTAGTAGTGTGGGGTAAATAAATTCAGGCAGCCATGAGAGAATGAGAGAAAGCTGCCATGAAGAAGAGTCTGGGGGGATTTTGGAAAAGTGTGAAGCACCAAAATTGGCCTTCCTCAGCCTCCTAACAAGTCTGAGTGCTCCAGGCACAGTCTTGTTGCAATTAGGGAGCTTGCCCATTAAATTCAAACTAAAATAAAGATTAAAGCTAAGCAATTGTGACGGAAAACGACATTCACCTTGTGCCATATATCACCTAAGAAAAAATGCTCCTAAAAATCCAAATGCTAAACTTCTGTGCTTTCCAAAGTTTTAACTGGGGTACCTGTGCTCATTAGCTTACTGAAATGTCAATTCTGGACAACACCTTTTTTCTTAAGAGTGCATTTCATATCGATTTGAGCACCTTGCAGAACTGGAAAGCTGTAATTCACACACTAAGCAACAACAAAGAAAAAAATCTAACTTTCACTGAGTGCAGGGCAGGTCTACTATACCAATTTCTGAAATGTAGCTTCATTAAAAGTTGCAGGGGATCAGGGAATGAGGTGTAAAGAGAGCTTATTATTTTCTACAGAGCCACAAGAAAACCATTTCAACTTTAGTAAAAGTATCTTTATTAAAAAAAAAAAAAAAAGAGTGTTTTTGTGCTCTCCTTTTTCTTTTATTGAGAACAGGAGGTTTTTTTAATAATTTTTTTTAAAAATCCCCTCTTTGCTGTGTCAACAATTTTTCATTGTCTCCAATTAAAACTTACTCCCTTTCCTCAGGCATATCCTAGATTATGTTGCCTAAAATGCTCCTTGACTTTTTTCTAAACAATTCTTTCTTTTCTTTCTAATGAGGCCATCACTTCTGGCTTTTTTTTTTTTCCTCTTCCAGTCCGTAGGAAATGCTGGCACTTGAAGTCTCCCTTTGAAGTGAAAACCAATCCTCTGCCAGTCTAAACCCAAGTCTAAACAGTTTAGGCACTTCAGTAAAACTGCTGATCCTGCAGTCAGACTGGGGAGGCTGAGATGATTTCCTCTTTGAAATACTGCCCATCTCATTCCTACATGTAGCACTTCAAAAAGTTTCCCCTTTCACTGCCTCCCCTTTAGGCCTGGCCACAACCACCAGCAGCCCTGCTGCAGAGGATGGGCTGTCTCTGCCATTTGCAACTCCAATACAAATACAGACAGACTCTCAAGTGTTTTCAGTGGGAACACTCAAAAATATAGACTTATATGCATATGAACATAGTCATTAAATATATAATTAAATAAATTTGTTATTGTGTTTTAATATGCTGTAGCTATTGCACAAAGAGCAAATAAATCCTACAGTGTGCTCACCAATATCGACTTTCCAGTGTCTTGCTGTGTTCATTAGAGTTGAATACATGTATTTGGAGAGTAAGATGCAGCGATCCAAAGCAATACAACTTGCAGGATCAGGTTCAAACACAACAGCAGTGAGAGCTTCCTTTACCTGAGCTGCAGGGCAAGTGATGGGGGCAGCAGCTTCACTCCTATTCTTCCTATCTGTGCTGGGAAGACACCAACCAACTCCACCACGGTGACGTGTCGCAGGTCTAACCCACACTGTGCTGGCTGCAAGGGTTAAGAGAAGAAAGAGGGGTGTTGGTTACCCCTGAGAGAACAGAGGCATGTTTTGAGTGTGCAGCAACTGTTCACAGACTCCCCTCTTCTTAAATTAGTTAAATGTTTTTAAATTATTTGAGAGCATATTTTGCAAACATTCAAATTTTCATGGCAAAGAACTGGAGCTTCATGACTCCAGGGGAGGTTAAGTAACAGATTCTCAGATACTCTTAAGAAAACCAACACTCAGGGGCTACCTAGGAGAAATATCAACTTGTCTCTGTAGTTGTTCTGTAGTTACACAAAAAGATGCCAGGATCTGAGGCATTGTACCAATAATCTAATTTGGCACTCAAAGCAAATTATGTGAAACAGAACTGGACTGCAGAAAGTTTTCATCCATGCCAACTCATCTGCCCACTGTCAAGAAGTGGAAAATGTACTACAGCCATTAAATTCAGTTTGATCAATATATTTAATTTTCTTGCCAAATTTATCTAATAGGGAAAAGGAGCTGCTTTGTTGTTTGTTTTCTTTTCTTAAATACTACTGTAATTTAAGACAGCTATTAAAAACATCATCACATTCATATCTCAATGATTATTTATACTTCATTTTGTTACAACTTGTGAGAAGAAAAAACAAGACAGAAGCACTTGTAGCTGTGAAAGAATACAGGACTGCTTCCTTTCCTTCCTTTCCCTGAGGACACACATACATTTTGGAGATCTATCCCCAAGTCTAGCAAAAAGCCAACAAGGGCATCACACTCACAACACATAGGAAGGAAAATTACCAGGTGTTTTAGGTTTTTTGGAACAAAAGACCACAGTGTTATCTCCAGCACTCTGGATGGTTTCTGTGCTGTGTCTCTGGTCCTTGTTTGCAGGTGCACTTTTTATTTCTGAAGCTATTCACACTTCCTTGCATTGTAGTTGCAAACTCTGTAAGCCTGGTGCATGAGCTGCTTAAGAGCTGGGGAGTTGGGTTGGGGTTTTTTTTCGACTTCTTTAGCAGCTGAGATAGGGAATTATTATTGAGCATGAGTTAAATTAATACGGGGAGGATGGAAGGGCCAGAACTGCCTGGGATTCAGTGACTGGTCAGAGGCAGCACAATCCAGAATGGAGCTGAGCTAGAAACTGGGGGGATATTTCAACTCAAACCCTTGTGAGAAAAGATTAATCTGGAACCACAACTGCTTGAGACAGATCTTTCAGTGGCTACAATATAACAGCTGAAGTTTGTAGAT
>VWYP01034968.1:0-37551 GCA_013400435.1 Pycnonotus jocosus
AATAATAATAATTTTAAAAGTACAGCATTTTAATTGTAAGCAAAGTTATTAACTAAGAGCTGAGTTTGCATAATCTTCATCAGAACATCATCTCTTTTTTTCAGTATGTGTTTATATTGTAAATACTAAACAAATATTGACTGAGTGGAATAGTAGTAAAATTCTTACAGCACTAAAAATGGTCCCTGGGACTACCACATGGATTTTGTAAATAAAAGGAATACACCATCCAGGGAATACTTTCTCCTCATGGTAACTCTTTCTTTATTTTGGGAATCATGCCCTTCATGTACTGCAAAATTCTGTTTCATAATTGCTTCTAAAATATGAAGACTTCTCAAGGTACCTTGCCAGTCACTTCTTTCACAGTTATTTTTATGAGAAATAGCACCCAACTTGATCTCCAGGATTAGCCACAATTTGATTTACTTTCATATGACACAAAATCTGTTGTGACTTAATAAAGTTATTTTAAAGGATGCTTTAGGGTTTCTTTTTGATGTTCAGAATGCCTGATCACTGCAAGCGTTTTTCTTTCTGAAGAAATTAAGTGTATATATTGTTCTTTTTGATGCGGATGAGGTTTTATATATGTTTAAGCAAAACCATTAATACTGTAATGATTCACTTTCTTGTAATAACTTTTTGATAGAAAAATTTAAATGAATAATACTTTGCTGTGTGTCTGAAGAAAAGCTGATTTTTTCTGATTTATATCATTGACTATGTAAATGCTCCTCAAACCTACAACATTGCTTCTAAAGATTTCCTATGATGAAATGTTCCAAACTCAATCCTTTTTTGTTCCATTACAGATATCTATTATGAAAAATATCCTCATTTTTGATGGTGAATATTGTACCTCTATTTTGTGAACCCCCTTCATTTTCAGATTATAAACAAATAGCTCTCCAAAACAGACAATATGGGCCAAGTCATTCCTTTAGGGGATTATTTTAGACAGCTGCACAGCAAATAAGCAGTGTGAGGCTTATTTACACACAGTCATTGAAGCATTCATTCCACTGATTTATAGGACAGCAAAAGGTCTTTGAGACACAGACCCAGCAATTTTGAGCTGAAGTTAAAGAGAGGATTTTTTATCCTGCCCACCCCACAGCCCCAAAGGTATTTAAAAAAATCAATTGAAGGATTTGTTGCCAGAACAGATAGATACAGTACAGCCCTACATCCTGGATAATATTGATCTCAGATGCTGAGTCTCCATTTTTCATATCATAATCATAGCATGTATTTGCTAAGGTTGTAAAAATGTATTTATTATATAACAAAAAATTATTACTTTTTTTCTGTAAAAAGTAAAAAGTAGAACATGTAAGCTTGGTTTTAACTAAAATCTGAAGGCAATGCTGTGACTAATATAACTCACCAAGGGCTAATGAAATGGGTTAATTGTTAATGTGCTTATTCATGTAGACCAAACTGCTGCATAATTTTTATAAGCAGCAAACATATCCTGATCCCACTGACATGTTTTATTGATACTCAAAATTTCTTAATTTCATCTACCTTAATTAAAAAATAAAAAGAATTACAGTCTGCATATGTGACATCACTATGCAAGCTCTTATATGTAGGTATTTCTAGGAATATTCTAGGTCTTATTGCACAGCGAAACCTCCAAGCTCTAGAGGTGTCTACTTGTTTTTGCTGTCTGTAGGGGAAGGAAAAGATGAGCTAAAACGCAGAAATAGGTTATAAATTGCTTAAAATTACCCCCTCCCATCCCCCCAGGCATATGAGTGCAATTAACTAAAAATTAAGACATTTAAAATCAGTGTCCACTTTTGAAATTTGGGAAGGTTTACAGAAAAGGAGAGGAGATAATAAACAGATCTTTGATTTTCAGTTTGCACCACAACCTGACGTAAATCAAAGAGCAGTCTAATAAGTTATCCAATTAGATGGTAACTGCATGGAATTTATTTTGCTTAGCATCCACACAGGCTTAAAATATATCTGCAACAGAAAGAGAGTAACAAGAAGATTTCATATTATATGGTGATAGTAGTATTGCTAGTGTCAGTGATATTGTTGGAATATCATTATTGCTGAGTTCCAAAGCAATATTTTTTGTATTGGATAAAGTTCAAAAGAATGCCAAATAAATCTCACTTATTTGAATTCTGGAAAGCATCCTTGTATTGACACACTTGTGAATTTTGGCCTGTTTAGCCTGTGCAAAGCAAAGGTTCAGAAGCAGAGTGTTCTTGTAATTTATGATCTCTTCCAAGTCAGGCTGATGTGTAGATCAAGGTCAAGCATCCTGTTAAGAAGACACGAGAAAATGGAGAAGCGGCTGCCAATGCCCTGGTTACATCTGTAGGGGCAAATCTGACTTTTCTTGCTTGGGTTTAGAGTTCTCCTTGTGCTGCTGCTGGGTTGGAGATGGGGAGGATAGGAGGCAGGGCCCAAGAAAGAAAAATGGAGGGTTTTTTACAGCATATCTATTTCATCTTTTTCAAAAATAAAGGTAATAATTTACAAAAATTATTACTTTACAGCAATGCTTCTAGCTTGGCTAAAGGCTGCAGGCAGGGAATTCTGCATCCAGTCTTCAGATGCTGGAGCTTTGATATGTCTTGAATTATAAATATTTGGGCAAGGAATGGGTCAGCTATCTATGAGAGTACCTGCTTCTCTCAATTAAATCTAAAGTCTCTCTCTACCACTGCCTCCTCCACACATTGTATGCATGCACAAGGTCTTAAAGTTATACAAAATGAATCTTTCACATGGAGTTTTGAAATTAGGTGATCTGAACAACAGGCATCTCTTAGAATTTTAAATCAGCAGTTTAACTGTTTATTTCTGAAAATGTATTTTGTCACTATTGTTATTGAAAACAAATTCTAAGGATTAAAAATCATTCACATCATTCTTGAATAATGTGTATGAAATTTTATCACTCCAGTTTATAGAGTTTTAACAATGATTCACACATAGATGATAAAATTGACTTTATATCTTCACTTCCCTATTCAGAAAATGTCGCAGTTTGCAAGACTGTTAGAAGTCACAAGCACTCTGCATTGATGCACTAGCAATGTCATTTTAAATGTAACTAAAATGAAAATACAGAAATGTCTCCTAAATTGGTTTTGGGATATCTTTGGAAGGAATAGTTCCTCGATTTCCAAATCATTCAATTCAGATGCATTACTGGAATCAGGTGCCATTATGGCAAATGGTACATTTTCTCTTGATTTACCAGTCAAAGGCAGAAAAAATGCTTAAATTATCTTCTAAAGACTAAAGACACATTCTTATCTTAAAAGGAAAAAAACCCAAACAACACTATTACATTTTATGAGCCTAGATTCCTTCAATATCCTTCTTACCACATACTTTCCAACTTCCCACATCACTCCTATCAAATAAGCTATCAAATAGAAAATATTTTAGGAAATTTAAAGGCTGTTTGGATAAGATGTGATAAAGGAACAGGGTATTCCTTAAGTAGACTGACCTTTAAAACTCTCAGATCTGACAGATCAGCACTGCTGTTTATACATTAGTCTAGATCAGGTTAAAATGCACAAATTACATTTATGAATAGTCGTCCATGGTGATGTCAAAGTTTTTGATAATAATGTCCTTGAGATTTTTAATCCAAACACCAGAGCTTTTTGGAATTTAATTCAAACTATTGAAATATTCTCTATAACTAAATCTCAGTTTTCCCACCTTGAAAATACAGTGGTTTGTACTATTTAGCTGTCTTTTTCTCTAGTCCATGGAAAAGTCTTCATCTTCCTTTTAAAAATCATTGAAATGTACTTTGACGTTATTCTGAGAGAAAGTAAATTACTTTTAGTAGATAACTGAGTACATTTTTCTCTCTACCTCACTATGCTATCCTGGCACTACTTTTCATCCTCTTTTGAGTTAAATCAGTTATCTATGGCTAGTCAAATTTAATGAGAAAGATAGTAGAAGACATAGAAACATAAATTACATTGTTGTCCAGATGTGTTTACACACATATGTACCAGTCTCGGTATGGACATTGACATATGGCCAGCTACTGCAGCTTTTTCTCTAAAGAATCCTAATTTAGTGGTTGCCCACAGAGGGTGTGAAGACATAGTTCCAATCAAATCTAAATCACAGAATAAATCCTTTACTCCTTCCTTCCTTTCAATCTTTCTCCCCGAAAGCCAACTTTAAGTGCCTTAGTTCCATAATTGCCAGATATTATTGCCACAAAATACAGTTAAGAATATAAAAACTCCCCTGAAAAATGAGATTTACAAAAAGGGCTGTAAAATAAACAAATGCAGACAGCGTTGAATCAGCTACAGTGTGAACACAACAGGTATAAATTAGTGAAATGCTCAGCAGGTACTAAGACACTGCTATCTAGCGTTTCATCTTGACACCACTGGGGCAAGCTAATGATGTCTATATCTATAATAAATTTATGCTTTAGTCTCAATCAAGCACACGATGGCATTGTTCAAATACATTTGTTAGAAGAAACGCTGATTCTATTCATAAATTTTTATTTCAGTTTTTCTCAAAGAGCCTTCTCCTTCAAGCAGAGCCTTGCGCAAGCATGAGGAAAGCAACCAAAAGATTATCCTGCCCTGCTCTGATTGCTTCTCAGCACTTCCCTGGGTAATGAAGCTCTGTGAGGCCTTTGGGAGAGCCTTGGGGGTGTGTGGAGGGCAGTGGCTTCCCCAAAAACCAAGTCTTCCTCCAGCCATCTCCTGCATCCTCACAGACTCTGCACACCAGGAGGCACAAGCAGTCCAGGACTGGCTGTGAACTCATCCCAGGACAATTTATTGTTACCAAGATAGAGTTTAAATTTGGAATGGCAAGTTCCATCCACTAAATAAAGCGATAGGCATATATGGTGTTAAAATCATTGGAATAAGTTCACAAATCTCTTTATTTGTTTCCCATGTAGAGGAAAATGTTGAATGATAAAATGAAACATGAGAAAATTAACAGATTCAGATCAGATATATAAAATAAACTGCTGACTTGCCTCTACTTTGAACTGTAAAGAGGGAATCATCTGAGAACAAAGGTTTCCAGCAGGACACATAGACATCCACAGCCAAAAAAATCAAATTTTTTACAAATCAATATTAAAGAAAAGAAAGAGCAACTATTGATCAAATTTACAGATTAACAAATTTAGTGGAGGAGTACAAAGCAAAGGAGGTTCATAATTGTAGAAAGATCTGGATTATTTGTTTGCCTGCACATAAGTTAATGTTGTTGAACCTGAAGCCATCTTTGTCTGTTCTGAAAAATACTTTGACCTGCAAAGGACTTTCAAGGGATTTGTCTGATACAGCAGATGTCCAGTTGATGGATATGTAACCCTCTGACCCGATTCTTTACCCTTGGCCAACTAAACAGCAAAATATTAAGAAAAGACATTTCATTTTACCACTATATTTAGTAAAGTGAAGCCACTCCTGGTTTATTGTAATCAGGACAAGTGGAAGAAAACTGTAATGCACACCTCAGCAGACATTTTCATACGTCACAATACAGAAATCCAAAAGTTTTTAAATGTACATTGGTATTCTCATTTGAATGAATGCTAACTCAGTAAAATTTCAGCACAATGTATTTTTTATAATCAAGCTTCATTCTGGGATTTTTCTTTGCATGGAGTGTTTCATTTCTACGTAGTTGTATATAATATAAGGAGCTAACCCTGGTATTCAGTGACAGGACCTATGGGAATTGTTCAAAATTGCATCAGGCAAGCTTTAACATTACGGAATGTTTCTTTATCAAGGTGATGGTCAAACACTGGAACAATCTTCCTAGAAAAGTACCCAAGCCTGTCAGTGTTAAGAGACATTTGGACAATGACTTTAGTAACAATATTAATTAACTCTTGGTAGCCCTGAAGTGGTCAGACAAATGGACTAGATGATCACTCTAAGTTCTTTCCAAATGGAACTATCTTATTCTATTATAATCAACTACTTCATATATTCTCTTAGGAAACAATTTCTTCCAGTTGTCTTATTACATTAATTATATCAATAACAATATACAGACACTACATTGTGCAAAAAAAAACCAGCCCACATTTTTCCTGAATTGGTCCCTCCATTAAAAATAAACTTTTTTTGCTTTATAATCAGAAATCTAAGTAAGAAAATATTGTGTTATTTATTCATAAACTAAATTATCAATGCTACAATAACATTAAACATTTAATGTAAATATAATTCTAGAAACCATTTTGCTATGGTACTTACACTATTTTTACACCTCTAAAATCATAAAAAAGAAGAAAAAAACTTTTATGTCACTGTGTCCTGAAGCATCTTATGACATTGTAGAATCATAAAGTCATTCAAACTGGAAAGGATCCCAGACAGTCCCTGGTCCAACCTCTTGCTCACAGCAGGGTCAGCTGTTGGGTCAGAACAGGTTGGTCCAGTTGGGGCTTGAAAGCCCTCAAATTCAGAGACTGCACAATGTGGGCAGCCTTTGCCACTGTCAGACTGCCCTTGTGGGAAAAACCTTCTCCATCCAGCCTGAACTGAATTTTGAAATGACACTGTTTGTCACCAAGTAGGGCTCTAGACTGCCTGGGTCCTTCTCCTTGACACCCTCTTGAAGTTTTGGTTCAAGGTGTTGAGTGTTGTCTTGCAATAAAAAAAATTCTTGTGTTTTGCACATAAAATACATAAAAATGCAAAAAAATACTTAAAAATACATTAAAAAAACATAAAAAATTTGCCTCTTTGCTTAAATACTAGAGAGCCATTCCATCAGCAACATTTTAGCATCATATTCACTGATTTTCAGTATGGATTTTGGTGGCCCCTGTCCATTATATCCTTAAACAATCACTTCAATTTAATACAAAACAGCTTCAAAGCTAAGCATTGGCAGAGCTATCTGCATAGTTTAACAAAGGAAAAGTTATGGCATGACCTGATAGCAGGAGGACAAAATATGGATGTCTTCTTCGATCTAGTAGAGCACGAAGTAAGCCCAGGGCTGAATGTTGAAACCATGCTAATTCATGCCAGAAATAAGGTGTACACTTTTAACACTGGAGATAAATAATGTTTCAAATAACCTGCCTTAGGTCATGGCATATTCTTCTGGAAATATTAAACAAGACCGAATTTTTTCTCCCTTAAAATATATACACTTCAGACAGGAATTAAATCAGGAGCATCCTGTGGCTTGTGTTAGAGAGGGGGTCAGACTAGATGATCACAATAGTCCCTTCTGGCCTTAACATCTATGAATTTAAATGGAACACAGCACCAGGAGAACTAAAATCCCCTCACAGATTTAATAAAAGCCAAGAGCACATGACTGACCTGGAGGCAATTTTGAGAGCTGCTAGCATGACCAACTGCTGACAGTGTAGGGCTCTGCCAAGTGGGCAGACAGGGGCACTGGCAGGACACATTTCACAACCTGAAATTCCAGGTTAGGATCCAGGGTGGGATTCCAGGTAGTTCTGTGCATCACATGCAGCTCTAGCTAACCAATAGAGAAGATAAGAGAAGCATTAAGTCATTAGGAAACTGATTCTTTTAAATAAACAAATAGAAGAAAATTCATCTTTTTACCAGCATTTTATCTCTTCCCAAATTAAATAAAATAATTCATTAATTGAGAATTGCAGCTTTTTGGTTGGTTTTTTTTTCCCATCATTGTCATGGTTTAACCCCAGACACCAACTAAGCCTCATGCAGCCATTTGCTCACTCCTTTGCCTGGGATGGGGAGAGAATCGAAAGAGTAAAAATGAACTGTTTATACAATTGTGAAAGTCAACAATTATGCAAAGTGAACAATTATAGCAGCATAATTCTAAATAAATATCTAGTAGTTATGAGCAATAGTCAGAAAATTTATTCATTTTATAATGCTGTATTTATTTGGAGTTTTTAGCTGAAAATTTTATAATAACTCTGCAGCAAAAACCATAAAGGAAGGAGATGTAGCTGTAGCTGATAGTGTGTCTGAGCCTGGATTTTTCATTTCCATATCTCTGTACACAACACATGAGTCAATTTTATTGCTTAATAGTTACTTCTCTTTTTTTGACCAGCTCTATTCATTTCTTGCATGCTGGAAACTCTTCACTAATTTCCACATTTTATCTCTCATTTCCAATGAGATAACTCCCAGAAACAGAGGATGAGACGGATTTCATCTAAATTTAAAAGTACCCTGCATAAATGTCTGGGTTTTGGTTTACTCATCCTAGGCTCCCTCAGAAATCAGTAAAGAGAAATTAGCACTTTTGAAGTGTGATTTGCCTTATCTGCTGTAGATGTATACTTGAGGATGAGAATAATTTTTTTTAGATTAGTACTCTTTAGTCTGGAAAACTGTCAGCAGGGAGAAAGGGTGTGAAATGCAAAAGGGCTACAAAATCATGAAAGGCCTGCAAAAGGTGAGATGAGATAATCAGTTTAGTGTTTCTAAAAAAATTCAAAAAATTAAAACCAGAAGTCATTAAGCAAAGATTATTGTAGCTTCATAAAGTTAATAGCACTGGAAATTAATAAAAGGAAGTGGAATTAAAGATCTGTAGACCTCCATGGCAAAGGACTGTGTGGCTGCTTAAAGAGTGTATGGATGTTAAAAGAAGGTTGTAGAAGCAGATACAAAATAAATAATTAAATCATTTGCAAATTGCTAAAATCTCAAAATTACATGCACAGGATGAAAACCCTTGGAGTTGAAATAGCCAGAGACCAGAAAAGCAAACAGGAAAAGGGCCATGTATGTGTTTACTCTTCCCTGAGCTAGGTGGACAATTGGTCAGCCTAAATATGGTTCTGTTATACTCATACATTGACTATAATGGATGGAATGGAGAGAGTTTGAGGAGAAAGTTGAAATCTACACTGCTGGTGACTGTATTTGATCAGATGAAATCCACAGAGTGATTTCGAAAACAAGATCAGCTCAGGTTTAAAAAAGGTCATACAGAGGAGAAAAAGGAAAATCAGCCAAAAATTGCTGGATTTAGTATTTTTGTGGGCAAACCAACTTCCCACGACAGCCCTGCTTGTACCTGCTTCCTGCAGTCCATTGATATCAAAAGGCTATCAGCTTTTCAACTACTTTTCAAGTTCTTGGAATCTGAAATTGGATGGGTTTATCCCCTACATGTTTAAAAGGACTGCTGAGGGTTACCCAGAGTTGGCAGCTAAACCCCAGCAGGGTGAGGAGACAATCAGAAGGGCAAAAGTGAGAAAATTTTTTTACATAGCCCACCAGAGGGACCTGATTTTCTGTCATTTGCAAAAGGAGATTCAGAAGAATAGACACCTCTGTTTTGACTAAAACTAGATGAATTTCAGCTTCATTTCTGACCTTTTCAGTAAAGGTTAAAATTATTCTGTGATAACTTACTTTGGAGGGTAGAGGGTGTATGTACACCCTACATGTACACATCCATGCAGTCACTGAACAGAGAAAACAAGAATTATTTCTACAGCCTTCCTGTCAAGATATTACTTTCCTCCACACCAGCATTAGATTAAAAGTAATGTATATGTTCATCTCTGGACTTAAATAGCATCTCAGCAGATTAGGTCAATTACTATAAACCTTGACTATCTTTTTCAGATACCTAAAATTGCACGCATAAAACCCTCCATGTTGTCTCCACTCTCCTCTGACTCCTGGATGTCTACATGAGTCCTGTCAGATCTTGTAACCCAGTTTGACACACACATATCACCATGCTCTCTTTGGCCTTTACTGACTGCTCTAATGGAAGTCCTGGCAAGAAGCAATACAGCCTTTGAGAGCAGAGTAAAAAAAACAGTGTTCAAAGGGCTCTGCAGAATTTGGGGCTCTCCCCGTGGTCCATTCTCACAATGTTTCCTTGATTTCCTGACGGACCAGGAAAGAAATCTGAGCAATGTCAGCAGCCATGTGTTTCTGCCTGCTTTGCCTCCTTCTTACCTTTCTCTCCCCTCTCTGAAACTGGTGTCAGATATGCAATGAAGCTCAATATAGTCAGTAGAACTCAGAATAATGTATCTTATATTTATACTGTGGTGATACTGCCATGTCAGACAACATAAAAGTTACTTTATACATTTAATGCATGAGATTTTTGAACAGCTGAATTATAGTCTCCTTAAATCAAAAATTATAACGAAGCTAAAATGTGTAACAACATTACTCAGATCAGATTTTCTGTATTGTTCAAGTTGAATTTTTCATACCAAAGATTTAATATATTTAACCACAGTAAAGCTTAAAGCAAGTGACAAAAACAATCCCCCAGACTTTCCATATGCTTTCAAACCAAATGCGAAATTTTTAAAAGCCACCTTTATAGTATATTTTGAAGGATAGATGACTATACCTACTGTAACATAATTCAGTGTTCTTCAAAAATGTTCAGCATCACAGAATATGAAGAAGTAAATAGATCTTCAGCTAAAAGCAGAAGGAGATATTTAAATATTTGCTTTATGTTTAAAATATTTAAAATATTTGCAGAGCAAATTCTTCTTTGACATTTTCAATTGAAATGGATATCTATCAACAGGAAGGGGTTTTGATAAAATGTCTGCATTTATCAAGCAGTTTTATGAAATACATGAGATGATATTTTGGAAAATTATGGTGTGCTGTAGACTACAGGGAAAGATACTGTGCTGTAATAAATAGAACAATACTGAGAATAAAGATGGTGGAAAACATCCTTTAGTGACAACCAATGCCATTTAGGGCTTTTCTGTATCTTATTCTGTTCACGCAGTGTGAGTGTTTGATGATAAAGAAACTAACATAAGGATTTACGAGGAAATTACAATGCTGATTTTTCTGATGGCATTACCTATCTCAGTTCTGTGTGTTGAGGGTAAACAAAAGACTGACCAAAGAGCAAGCAAAGTAAAGAAAACAATTTGATGGTTTCATCAATGAAAGGAAAACAAAAAATGTTGTTAATAATTTCCCAAAAGGAGCTTAATTTCAGAAAGAGAAATATTAAAAGAAATAAGTCAGTTTTTCTATCAAGATTGGAGCCTTGCAATGAAAATGAAATTGTGATAGAAATCCAGAAAAGATGACAAAAATGCTTTTACTTGCTTTTATAACCTTGAAAATATTTGGAAAAATAGCACGATTAACATTGTCTCAAAAACGACTTTTCAAAACTTTCATCTTTATGAAATAAAGATTTCATAAAGATTTTAGGTTCTTGTTGGGAAAAAAGTATTAACTAATCCAAAAGCTTTGATTGAAGGAGTTTATGGAAACTTACTCAGAAGCTCATTATACTGTAATTTCTAAGGTAAGAAATCAAAGCCATTAATCAACCATGAGGGAAGAATGAAGACCAACATATTCAGGATAAGCTTTAAGAGTAATATCAAGATGACCTTTATGTCAAGCAGTAACATGAATGCCATTCAGAAGCAGAAGATAAATGAGAGCTAAGAAAACATGAGACAATAGGGCAAGAAGCCCAGTCCATCAACATGACACTAAAAACCTTAAGACCATCATAAAAATAATGAAATAAATTGCAGAAACCAGGGTGCAGCCCATGAACAGGATGGTGCAGAAAAATAGACAAGTAAAAGAGAAAAAATACTTTTCTTCACCAAAGATATTATAAAAGGTTTCAACTCTTAAAGGAGAGTTGAATAATCCTTTTAGGTTTTATGATTATTTTCTATCTATTCAGAGTTCAACTCTGCCTGTAGTCCTTCCCCAGCATGTTGATTTTGCTTAAGAAATCTAATCAGCAAATTAGTTTTTAAAAAGCTAACTATGATGCAAGACACTGTGAGGAGACACAAGGGATTCCTTCATGACCCCCTACCAGTCAGGTTTAAGAAGCAGTGCAAAGTGTAACGAAGTTATGTTCTGGGTCAGCTTTTCCATATTTCCCTTAGGGGCTTTGATCCAGTGGCAAAAAAGTCTGCCTGCTAACATCTAGGAGCACAGCAAAAAGGTCTTACCAGCAAAACTGCATCGGAACAAGAGTCCATGCTCTGTACTGAAGGATCCTCTTTCTGTTACAAAATGCATCTATCTTTTTATCACACTGTGTTCTGATAAATATATTCAAAATATTGTCCAAAGCCAATGTTTTACTCTTTTGTATTTGATTTTAATTTCAAGTAGTGTATTCAGTATTCTGTGTTTGCTCATCATCAATATTTGAATAGTCAGTCAGAGATACATGCTAAAACCGTGGCAAATCAAGCCTGGCTGATGTTATACATCTATTTAAATCTGACCTTCGACTG
The DNA here is from genome assembly GCA_013400435.1 of Pycnonotus jocosus. NCBI lineage: Eukaryota > Metazoa > Chordata > Aves > Passeriformes > Pycnonotidae > Pycnonotus > Pycnonotus jocosus. The sequence continues at coordinate 12,263 of VWYP01034968.1, forward strand.
CTCTCTCTGATCAGCCTGTGTCTTTGCTACCTGTGTTCTTCAGCTAATGGATTTTTAGCACCATACGTGAAGTGTGGAATGTGAATCAGCATCTTTTATATTCACTCTCTTTAAAAGATAGGAGGAAAATATCTGGCTAAAAATGCCTAAATGGATTCAGCTGTTCAAACACAACCTATTTGTTTGCACAGGAGAGACTGAATAACAGAACTTAGTTTAAATGTGTCAGACCCACTAACTTAATTGAAACTAATAAGTATACATTTGAAGGGCAGCAAACATCCAGTTTATTGTATGTGGGCTTTTTGTTCCTGTCAATTCTTCTCAGTGAAAGCTGGTTAAATCTATGTTTGATGAGAAAGAGTCTCTTTTTCCAGACCTTATTTTTATTGAACTTCTTTATATTTGCCACAAGTGTTTCAGGTGCTCCTTTAAAGCCCTCAGACAGACACAGAAAAATACATTGAGTGTGAAGAGGAAGGAAATTCATCGTAAGGTTGCTACATCTCTCTTTAGCATCTTTGAAAGTAAGAGTATGATTTCCCACAAAAAAAAAATCACATCATGTCATGTCTTCTTTTCAACTTAATAGAAATATACCAATGTAATATGATACAATATCATCTTAAGTAGAGGTACATTCATATTGCACCAGCTTTCATCTAAGCAACTAGAAACATTGTCTGTTGGGGGAATCTCTGCTCAGACTTTAAAGCATTTCTTTTTCCCATGAATCTCTCTTACTGCCTACTGCCCATCTATTATCACTACAGGTTAGTTCTAAACTGTTCTAGGAAAATTTTACATGCAGCTTCAAGAGTTAAAAAAAATCTTCCACAGTTCAGAAGCAAAATTCTTGAGTGCATTATATGAATGAGTGGTGCCTTGCAATGTTAGGCCACTGAAAATGATAATTTGGCCACAATTCCTGGGCAACAAGTGAACACAAAGGCAAATGAACATGGACACTAATGGTTAACTATTACTGGTAGTTGAAAGACATCTGTTTTAATGTGGTGTGATGTGTTTGGGATCCTCTGTGAAATTCATAGTCTTTAATTCTGACTACTGATAAAATATTTGGGGGGGGTTATGTCTTTTTTGACAGTAGTGGCTTGAATTAATTTTCTTGACTTTTATAGGTCAGAGTGTGTGCCAAACCTTTTATTCAAATGTATATCTAACAGGATTTGCAGTCATGCAAAACTCATGAAAATTTAAAATAGGAACCAAATACCTTAAAATCAAGACACACAGAATTCAAGTCTGTTAATACACTGATAGCAGCTAATGAAAAACCTGATATATAAATCACAGAGTTTGAGGACAAAGGGGCCTAATACACAATCTATTCTGATCTCCTACATTGCACAGACTATAACTTTTCACCCAGTAGTTTTCTGATCTCTGGATGAGCTACTAAAATAGACAAACTGTTCTTCTAAATAGACAAACTGCTCTAGTGTAAATTTTAGTGGCAGATCCTCTGTCTGAACTCTTTGTAGTAATTCTTTTAGTTAATTACACTGGTTGTCTCATAGATGTTGATTTCGGGCCTGAACTTACCTTGTGCTCTGTGTCAGTCTTTGGATGCCACTATGCCTGTGCTCTCTGAGAAAGCTCTGCACAGCAGTACTGTCATCATTTCATGACTGCTAAATCTCTTCTTTGATAAATTAAATTAAATGGAGAGAGATGTCTCCTCCTACAAGGATTTATTTAAAAAATTGGGATTTTTTTTCTACATTTGTTCTGATCTCCCTTAATAGGGGCCATTGAAGCATTGATTTAATTAGTTTATGTGGCCAGAAATTGGCCTGGTAACTCTGTACATAACATTCTCTTTCAATGCCAGCAATTACTTCAGCCACAACTGGGGAAAGTGCATACCAGGCCAGTATGACCCATATTCTAGGTTACTGGGCATATGGACTTCTCTTTTGCTTAAAATGAGAAAAGCACATCAAGGGGCTCTTAGGAACCAATTTTTACACATGATTATTCCTTTTCTCTCAACCGGTTTCATTCATCTGAAAATTTCATTACAGTTTTATGTTTGCTTCCAGTAAAGTACTTAATTAGCGCTGAGCCAAAGAGAGATTTTTCCTGATTGTCATCCAAACTTTATCAGCTGAAGATGCCTATATCCTCCACCAGCTGTTACATGCAAATTAAAGCCTGGATTGGTTATATTCTCCATGAATCTCTCCATTCAGGTTTAACAGTCAGGTCTCAAAGATAGGCTACCATACCAAACATTACTTATATTGACTACAGTAATAAACACTGGATATGAAGGCAAGAATTTGTTCTTATCAAAACAGTCTTCTAAAAATAATTATTAGCCTGGTTATAATGACAGTAAAACTTACCATTCAAATAATCTGATTTTTACTTCCCTTTCTCCAAAATAATTTAGCCTAAATTAATACAAACAGACTTCCTGCTGTCCCCTCTTTCCCTGATACTTTGCTCAGCCTTTCACTACTGCAGTAGATCTTAAGCTTGATTAAAGGTATTTGTCAAGAATTGGAGTGAGGATGAGTCATCTCTAACCCATGTTCTTACTGCACTTTTAAAAGGATTGTGAAACTGATGTTGTCTTCATTTTAGATACTGTCTGCTTTACATAATTTTTTGTATTTTGCAAAAATCACCTTAACTTGTTCTTTTTCTATTATCCCTAAATCCAGTTTTACCAGTTTCCAGGTTACATTCTTTTAATAATCAATTCTTTTAATAATCAATCAATCAATCTTTTAATAAACAATCTTGTAATAATTAATCTTTTAAGTGATCAATCATTTGTGAGCTGCATTTAGAGCTCTGCGGCCTTTTCCATTATCTTGTGCTTATGCTTTCAAGGCCTTATAACCTGGTGTTTTGAGTGCCTATTGAAATATTTTTTTCCAGCATACTCCATGCTTCTCTCAGTTCATACAACTAACATTTTATTAGCTCAGCACAGCACCACCTACATCCTTGTCCTGGAGCCATTAATAGTACATCTTACAAAAGCAGCAAGGTGGACAATGTGCTCTGATAACTGCTGACTATCAGCATCAATCAGTTACAGCAATATTACTGGTACATTTTTTTTTTAATAATAAAATCCATAGCTGGATTTGAGTCCTCTAAAAGTTAAAAAAACCATTAACATGGTTTGAAAAACATTTGTCTACAATAAATCACAAAATCTGAAGTAGTTTCTGAGCTAAAGTCTGTTGATTATCTTTACATGTATGCAACTCAAAGAAGCATTTTGCTCCAGGGAACCTGCTCAAAGAAATTCTTTATCAGAGGATTTTTCAATAAAGTAATTATAAAATAAGCAATACATCAACTACCAAATTTTGAGACACAAGCTAAGTCAAAATTTGTATTTTATGAATTTCTGAATACCACACAACATGGGGTAGGCTTATTAGATTTCAAACATAAGCATTGCAACAAACACTTACTGTCATAAACCTGCAGTTGTTTTTGTTATCAGCTCAGTTCCTTTGATGCAGAAAATACAACTTTTCAGTTAGGAAATTACAGACAATATATTTTGATGACTTAATACCATAATTCATTCATCTTAAAACCTTTGTTCTTTGTAATGCAATTACTTCAGACTACTTGACAGAACCTTCTTGACATAATGGTTCATTGCAGGTAATGAAGGAAAATTCACTCCTACAGATTTGCAATTGCTCTGGCATAATTCCTGCCTGAAAGTGACTGAAGAGAATTAGTGGACTCTTTAAGTTCCTTCTAACTGAGCTAACTGAAGATATCTGATTGTTTGGTGGGCTCTATATCAGGTTTTTTTGGAAAGTAAGAACAACCAAAATTGTCCAAGCTGAGTTGTTATTCTTGCTGTTGCACTTGTCCTTCTACAGACTCAAAATGCACATATGACAGTAACACTAACAGTCTGAGACTGACTTGTCCGTCACAGGCTGGCTTCATCCTCTGATCAGAGCATAATGCTTTCATGGCTGAGACAGAAAGATTTCTTAGGAGTGCTATACTTTACTGAGACCCAAAACCCTCTCTTGGTAGAGGTCTGCACAGGTCAATGGCTCTAATTCTTTGCCTAAATGCTACAGTCCTCACAAAGGTCAATGGACAATGAAAATATCAGGAAATTTTGCCCTGTATGTTAACAGTTGAATTTGACGTGTTATCTCAGGTAAACACCTTTAAAGATAAATTATATTGCAGCTATATATCTAGTTGCAATTTCTGGAAAACACACTGTAGTGTGGATGTGTGCTATGCACTTATTTTAAGTGCCCAACAGCCTTGAGCAGAGGGCATGAAATATTTCTACGAAACACAATGAATCTAAAAAAGCTTTTTGTTTGTTTTTATTATGAATAGAGACATTTCCTTTGGTAGCTGTCTGCTGATGAAGAATAAAATTAAATGATAGTCTCTTTCTCCTAAGAAGTTAGCAAAAATTTTAAAGAATCTTTAAAGGAGTTTGTGAAAGACAAAATTCACAGGAATTCACACATTGAGTTCAAATTTGCCTTTCAAATGTTCAAGAATCATTTGCAAAGAAAAAGATGGGTTTGACAGGCAGCTGATGAGGATTTCCAGCAGGGTTGACTCAAACTTCAAGTCTGTCATAGCTTTATTAGGCAACTTTACTCATAGAGAAACAATTAATGGAACTAAACCTAGCTGTGAAGAATAAATGTTAACAGAGATAAAGTCATTAAGTGCCTTTATAGTCAGTGGAGAGAAAAAGAGAGTTTTAGCATGTGATTTATATGATCCTTTGATACTTGGTTGATGTTGAGTAGAATTATAGCTTGGAAGTGCCTGTTTTTCAATTGTGATTTAAAAGGACATTGGCTTACAGGTGAATATGTACACTGTGGAAAACTACAACTGTTTGAATGAACTCTGCTACTTGGGTGTTTGTACCTTATTTTTCTGCATATAAATTGAGGATAACTATGTTATTTTCACAGCTGTTTCCTTTTTCTAAGCCTGTTTGGACCACGTGTTCCCAAAATAAGGTCTCTCATTTTCTATACAAATCGGGTTTCCATGTGGAACAGTTCAACCACTGCATTGGTACAAGCAGGTTCAAATTTTTAATAAATAAACCACTAAATTGATTTTAATAAATTATTTTCCTAACCCAAACTGGAGTTTCTTTTTTTCGCTGAGAGTAAAATAATTTCTCTTTAGTGGCACATATATATGCAAGTTGTCATGATATCACAGTGTCAAGACACGCTTCGTAACACTCATCCTGTTTTGCCAATTGCATCAACTAGAACCACACATTGAAGCAAAAATAATATTTTTCAATCATTTCATCCTCATCAAGAATGCAGTTACTGCACTTTGCTATTACATGCTGTTGCCACCATAAAGAAGGTATATGTAAATTAGCACTAAGAAAAAACACCTGAGTGATTTTGGAGTCTGCATAATTTGTTGAGACTGTGTCTCCTCTTGATGAATACTTTCAGAAAGCAGAAGGTTGAGGATATCATAGAGTCATAGAATACTTCAGCTCACCAGTGGCCAGAGAAGTAAATCTGGACATGTAGATCTCTGATTTTCAGTAATGCAGAGATTTTAAATTTTTGTTTGTTTTGGTTTTTTAAAATTATGATATTTCTCAACCAGTTATGTCAGAAATATGATGATAAAGGATAGGGAAAGATTAAAGAACACTAAATGCAAATCCCACTACTCTTAAATTATCTCCCTTGTTCAACCTAATGGGAACTTCAAAGTCTTTTCCAGAAGGTAGATGGGTATGTAAGTACAACAAATCAAAGAGAAGCTAAGATTTCACCTTGTACAACAACACAACTGAAAATGAGCCACCAGACTACCATGCGGTNCTGAGTGATTTTGGAGTCTGCATAATTTGTTGAGACTGTGTCTCCTCTTGATGAATACTTTCAGAAAGCAGAAGGTTGAGGATATCACAGAATCATAGAATACTTCAGCTCACCAGTGGCCAGAGAAGTAAATCTGGACATGTAGATCTCTGATTTTCAGTAATGCAGAGATTTTAAATTTTTGTTTGTTTTGGTTTTTTAAAATTATGATATTTCTCAACCAGTTATGTCAGAAATATGATGATAAAGGATAGGGAAAGATTAAAGAACACTAAATGCAAATCCCACTACTCTTAAATTATCTCCCTTGTTCAACCTAATGGGAACTTCAAAGTCTTTTCCAGAAGGTAGATGGGTATGTAAGTACAACAAATCAAAGAGAAGCTAAGATTTCACCTTGTACAACAGCACAACTGAAAATGAGCCACCAGACTACCATGCGGTGCTAGAAAATCATCTGGCTTGCTGTGAACGAGGGCCTGACATTGCAAAGTTAAAGCCTCAAAGTGACTCTTAGATGAGGGGGCCTGAGCGTAGCTGTCTGGCTGAAGTGTTGAGCAGGCTGGCTTGGCACGGAAGGAGAAACTGCAGAAGGGTGTCCACCCACCACAAAACATGAGTAACCACCCTGATGCTTTAGGATGACTGACTGCACGAGGGAAGAAGTCATATGCCACACTGAGGTTTTGTTTTGCTCTTCCAGGAGTGTCTTCATACATGAACAAGTTTTCTGATGGTATATTTAGAACAAACCCCTCTGTAACATCGTCCAGTGAAATATCTGAAGTGTCAGATGGAAACTGAGAATAAAGTAGGAGTGAAAAAATGCCACCTGATTGCAATTAAACAAAATATTTGTTCTAACATTTAACATCTAACAATGCAATTCTATACACAACTATATATCAAATTATTTTGATAAAATTTTAATAATTCAAAATATTTCAACTTTAGAAATAGTTAATTACATATGCCTATACACAAGGTTCCCACACATATTCTGGGGGCCTGGATATCTAAAATTTCCTGCTACAAAGTGATGTGGACAGCAGCAAGAGATGTGTCACAGCTAGCAAACTAAAGATATTGGGTTTTTAAAATTATTTGTATAGTTAATATCCCATGAAAACTCTGCCCCTCTATTGACTGAGTCACACTGAAGTAGAAGAACTGAGACATTTTAACTAAAATAACACATTTTTCCACTCAAAAAAGCCCTCAAAAACCTTGAGCTTTTTTTTTTTTAAGACAAAATTAAATACATTATTACTTCTCAATTAAGTTTTAGCATTTTAAATTATGGCTACTACTTTTGGTTTTAATTTCTACAAAGTCAAAACTTTATATAAATATTATAAGGCTATTTGTGTTGGATTGTAGGCAGGAAAAACTTAAAATATTTCAAGCTTCTTTTCTTTATTTGAAGGTACTTAGGAAATTTGAGATAACTGAGAATAATTCCCTCTTTTCTCTGTAACAAGCTTGCTTTCTCTATAGATGCAACATGTTTTATTGTTATTCATTTAAAAACTTTCAGAGACCTACAAATTAGTATCATATAAATACCAAAAGTAAATTAAATCACAGTCTGTTCTTGACAGATTCATCAATATTTATTCTTTAATTCATATCTCAACTGAAATTTAATCCTAATTATTAGCAGGCAACTAATGAGCTTCTTTAATCAGGCCATTATGTCATGATAGCTGAAAAGTATTTGAAGATTTGCTCTTCTCATAAGCTTTCTAGTACTTGCCTCATACTTCACATGGTCTGCACTGAACTCTTATACATGGCTATTTTATCTGATAAGTATTTTGCTTACAGATTCTAATCTTTAAAACAAAGCAATCTTTCCTTCTAGTCGCAGTCTCCTAGCAACAAAGCTTACTTCCCTTGCTTCTGAATGCTGAAGAATTTATGGATATTTAAGCTTTTTGTCTTACTTCAAGCACTCTGACTTTTTCTCAAGAAAGATTTTGTTTCCTTAAAATGCTGTAAGTCAATGCAAGATCACAAATAGGAATTTTAAACCTCTTTTGCTAAACAAAACAACACCTTAACACCTTTATAATCTACTCAAAGAAGTTGAGCCACACACATATTAAGCTTTTATATCTCTATATAATGCTGACAGTATTAGATAGCAATAGGAGCAACCTCCCTTCTTAAAAATGTAGAAGGAGTTCGCAGTTAGCAGAATAGCAAATTTCCCAAACCTATATTCCCTTCAACACACAGAAAACAGCTTTCTTTTATTGATTGATGGTTCTGCCCTACAGGACACCCTAAAGTAACAAACCTTTATCGATAAAATTGTATTCACTACTCAGCATAAGAGATTTGGTTGAAGACTCGGCTTCTTTGTTCTGTAAGGCTAAATGTTAAAGGTGAAACACGGGAAGCTCACAAACTGCTTCCCTCCTGTCCTGAGTGCTCTGCAGTTTGGAACATTCCTGTGCTCCTTTCTGTTACTGGCCCTTCACACAGACCAGGTCAGTAATGCTCACCCTGATCTGATCAAGTGTGCATGAGATTGAAATTCTATTCATCTGGTCATCTTGAGGATACCAAATATCATTATACTCACACTGTAAAATCCTTGTGTCATCATACAGAAAGTGTATTTAACACATGGCAATCTCCTCTGATAGAAGCAGAAAGTTTCACAATGTCTCTCTTTGCTAAGCATGAGCTTATAAGGAGACGCAGAAAGACTGTGAGCACTATTCTACCACTATCTTTTCTTCTTTATGTTCCTTCAAGTATAATTCTTTCTTGATTATTCTATTTATTTTTTCTTCTGATTTGGCCAAAATTCAAAGAAGTAGAGGTCTCAAAGGTCTTAAGATGCAAAGGGATGTTGGGTAGAGGAAATATCCTTCAGATACTGAGCCTTTATAATGTCTGAGATCACAGGAAAGAGAGAGAACACTAGGTTCCAAGTTTCATTACTCCCAACACTTAGAGAAATAGTAATTACTATTAGAAATCATCAGAGACCATACTATAGTCTCAGGTCATTTTCCAGGCTTCCAAATAATTTTGGCAAGTTCATAGTATTTTAAGAAGTTTTCATAGTGTTTTTTAACTATTTTTCAGATTTTTGGTTTTTTTTTCAGTTACTGACAACTGCCACCATGTGTTTTGCTCTTTGCCTAGATATTTTCCTGTCTCCCCTCTGGCTCAGATCAGAGTCTGCAAATCATGGCAATCCAAATACTAGTATTAGGGAAGGTAACACTTTTTTCTCCTATTGAACTTGCAGAAGATACTTGATAATCTGCTAGCCTTCCTATATAGTGTTGCTGAAGAAGAATTCAGTACGTTACAGCATGGTTGTCTGAGCCAATTTTCTATCAACACTTTAATTATTGTTATGATCTTGTGTCTTCTAATGCAGTATTTTTGTACTACACTTCTGTCTATGGCTATGGTCTTGGAGTTCTCTGTTGCTCACACAATCCTTGTGGTGCCTGCCTTCTTCTGTGGAATATTTCAGCAGGAGATTTTCCTGCAGCAACTTCAGAGAAATGAAAACCGGTGTACCCTTTCTGATTTGTGCCATCTGAACAGGAGCTGACACGATTTCTGTTTTTCTATTATTTTATGCATATAATGCTGGAAAGATTTTTATATTTCTATTATTTTTTTCAGTTTGTCAATGTTAGAACAAACTCTGAGGATATTTATAGGCAGCTGATTACTTGAAAATGTAACTTGAGTCCTGTCTCTTTGTAAATTATGATCAGTTCTGTGTTAAGCTCTTTAAAGAAAAGATTTTCCATCACACCTTGAGATGTGCTCCTTGTTGAAATGATGAGGCAATCAATCTGACTGTAAATCCACTGACCCACTGCTCGTGGAAAGTCCATTACCTTATTGCTTGAAAAAAGTAAGTTCTTACTGTGAAATCACAAGAATCACCATCCCCTTCTTTTTACCTTGTTACACTAAAGCATCTGGGGACAATTAAGGCAATCTCTGGAAGCTCTTGTCAGGGCTGCTCTCCCAGGGACACAGGATTGGCAGTCAGGGTTGGTCCCACAGCCCCAGACAGGAAACCGGGTCATCCAGGACAGCCAGGGCAGCCCCAGCCCCCAGCACTGACCTTGGGGATTGGGATCCATCAAGACCAAGCTGGGCTTGGCTCAGGTGAGGGCCCATGGGTGGGTGGAACCTGGAGACCATCCCCGTGTGTCTTTGCTGGGCAGCACCTGACACCCTGCAGGGGCAGCTGTGGGCGCTGGGCTGTGGGCAGCCAGAGGAGCCAGGCAGGGCTCTTAAGGCCCCTGGTGCTCTCCAGCCCCTGTGTCTGGCAGCACCTGAGCTGGAGACTGCACCTGGCTTATCCACTTCAGTAGGCACAGATGGACCCATTCTCCATCTATTTATCTAACCCTTTTTTCAACCAAAGCTCAAATGCTTTCAGCTCCCCAGTGCCTTCTGACAAGAATTTCTACATAATTTTCTGTATAATGAGAGCCTACAGGAGGACAGTAAGGGACTCTTTATCAGGGAATGCAGCTATAGGTCAAGGAATGATGATTTAAAATGAGAATCTGGTTAAGCTAGTTTAGATATTGTGAAGAAATTCTTTACTGTGATGGTGGTGAGGCACAGGAACAGGTTGCCCAGAAAATTTGTGCCATCCCTGGAAGTGTTCAAGGCCAAAGTGGACAGGGTTCTGAGTAACTCGGTCTAGTCGAAAGCATCCTTGCCTTAGCAGGTGGGCTGGACTAGACAATCTTTAAAGGTTCCTTCCAACCCAAACCATTCAATGGTTCTATTATTGATGTCTTCATTTCTAGGTGGATTGCAGCTCACATTTGCTTTTCAGAAAAGTGCATTAAGTCTATATTGTGTTCTGGGGAATGATGCACGTTTCAATCCTCCTGTTGGAGCCAATCCACTGTACAACATAATATATGGAAATGATGGGCCCAGAACTACTACCAACAACTCTGACAGGTGCAGACATGAGACATGTTCTGCATTGGACACAGAGCAAGCAGAAGCTATGTGTTTTGCATCTATTATCTGGAATTTCTGGATAGTATCTAACATGCCAATTCCCAAAGAAAGTATGCAATTAAATGCATCTTATAGAAGACTGGAGGATATGATGATCCTGAGAAAGCAGTGCCTGATTCAATGGCCTAGGAATGAGTGGTTCAACCAGGAAGGTGTAAAGGTGATAACCATAGCTCAACTTCCTAGGATTTTTTTTAATACTTTTTCCCTAGGGAAAGATTTCTGGAAGTGAACTGAAGGAAATGTCTATGCCATCACCTAGAGCAAACAGCTATAGGTAATTGCTGTGATGGACTATAAAGTGCTTCAGAATGAAGCCATTGAATTGAATGGTTTTAAGTACCTGAAATAAAAGTTTAGGATTGTTAGAAAATTGATTCACTCTTCAAAGTCCCAAATTATGCAGAATTCAAGCAGCCTGGATACATAACCATAGTTCTCCTAGCCTGCCCATGGCGGGGAGCTTGTCACTATATGGGTTTTGAGGTCCATTCCAACCCAAATCATTCTATGATTTTATGATTCTACGATAACCTCTCTTGCTTTCTTAAAATGTCATCTGGCCCTGGAGAAAGCTAGAGATCTCTCCCTCTCCAGAGCCAGAGCCATCACATCCTTGCCTGCAGGGCCTCTTCTGTTTGGTGCTTTCAGAGCAAGCCTAAGAATTCTGCTCTGTCCAAAATGTGTCTGCAATATGCCCATCTGCCAACTCTACTGTATCTAGGGCACTGATGCTAAGGACATCTTAGATTCAGGTGGCTGCTTTGATTGAAAGCTTCTTTTACCCAAGCCTTTAATATTTTTTAATATCTTTTTGCACATGAACTGTTTGGTATGTCAGGATAGGATAAATAAATACATCCAGTTGCTGCTGTTGGAAATCTCTCTGCTTTGAATATCTAAATATTTATCATTCCCAAGAGAAAATAAGAATAAAAGTAATTGTAATTATGTGTTTGGGACACACGAGGAGAAGGAAAATTTGAAATTTTGTCATTGTTTTATTATTTTAATTTTATAGTAAGTATTCAATGGACAACGGCAAATATTTTGGCTTGCCTGCCTTTTCTAGGTGACTTCTCTAATGAGCACATTTTAGACTTGTGGTTCATTTTCTCTCTTTCCACTCATTTCTGACACTCAACTGTGCCAAGCTGATCAACAGTTTCACTGAAAGGGCCAAAGAATCCTCCCCTCACTCCATTCCTCAAGGTGGGTAGGATAGGGTGTCTAAACGTTTAGGTCTTTTGTGTGTGATAAGAGATATGGATTCAAACACTGTTCATACTCTCCTGTAAATGTTGGGGATTACAGATTCCAATGAGAATTTTTTAAGTTCTCTGTGTATCAGAAATTTCCAAATCATTTTCTGGCAGAGGCAAAGAGGGAGGAAATAGAACACTCCAGGGTAATTAGGCACAATGCAGGTATTGACCTGGAGGAGTGATTCGCCTGCACTCACCTTCTCCTATGCTGCAACTCTTCCTCTTGTGTTCAACACCTTCTGCTCCCCAAGGAAGAGGAAAAAATAGTACCCTCAAGAAAAAAAAAACATATCTGCTATTACTTATAAGCCTTTTCTCTCTGAAGTGCAGAAATTGTTTTTCCTGCAGTTCAAAGCCTAGAGAATATCTGTCACAACCTCAGCATCACAATCTGGCCTTTTGCTGTCCTCTTTTGGCGCAGGCTCCCTCCACCCACGTTCTCTATGTCCCCTAATTCCACACAGCCCCCATGTGTCGAGGACACTTTCCGTTCTCTCGGAGTTCTAATGATACCTTGGTGGCCTGGAATTTTCAGTGGTACAAACCTCTTATTAGTGGTGGGCCAGAATGGCATTTCTGTCATCCTTGATTTCATCTTGACAGGGAGGACCTTGAATCCATTGAATTTCATAGCAAAATTTTTATTCAGCCAAGACCCAACTGTTTATGAATGTTAGAGGGGTGAATGCAGCATATTTTGCTTTTGTATCTTTTTTTGATTTCTTTTATAGATTTACCATTTTCCCAATATACACAGCATTATAGAAATCATAGTTTTGTGAACATGCCTTTAACTAGTAGCTGTAGTTCAGTCATCTTACAACAATTTTACAACATCATTACCCTCACTGATAGCTCAGATCTCATTAAATCACAGGGTAAGTCACTGATTTAAGAATGTAACAATCATTTCCTAGAAACGTAAAATGTATGAAAGAAAAATTTTCCTCTGTTCTATAACATTTTATTATTAAAAAAGATAATACATTTAACAGACAGAACTATTCTATCAAATGTTTTATTATGTCATTAAACCTTAAATATCTTCCTGCTTTCAAGAAATGAGAACAGATTATGCATTGAGGAGACTTCATAAACAAAGCTTAAAATTCATTCAACAATTAAGACACCAAAGAAAAATCTTCTTTCATGTATTTTTCAGATGGGTTCTTGTTTGTTTTTTTTTTTTTGCACCCATTTACAGCTGAAATAATAGGAATAATTTTAAATGTATATAAATGGAAACAAACCTAATGTGGGCTTCACTGCGTAGGCTAGGATTCTTTCACAGATATTATTGTCATTCATTTTCCAAAGGCCAACACTGAAAAAAGCAGCTCTGGCTGTAAAGAACAGGAAACAGGAACAGCAAAGCACAAATACACCTACAACTGTATAATATAGTCAGAATATAGCTAGGCAATACTCTGTCAAAGTTAGCTGCAGAAAGTTTCTATGGTGCAATTTTTCTCATTTTATAAGAGCCACTTTTTGAGTGGCTACAAAATTAATCAGTACAAAGTTCAGGAGCTTTCAAAATGCAGGTCACTACTTTGTTGAGGAGATTAAGTAACTGTCAAAACAACTTTAAGTGGTGTTTAATTAATTCATCTTCTTTCTGATGGCTCCAGAAAGGGCTGTGAAGAGCAGGATGTAATTGGGGATCACCACCCAAGGCTTAAGTAAACAAATTTATTGCTAAAAGCAGTCACCTCTGACAGTCAAGATGAGCTGAGCGGGTGCAGGGCTCCCCAGGGCTGGCAGGCAGCGCACACGTGGCGCCCACAATTCTGCCTGGGATGGGACCACACGGGAGGCAGATGGTCATCCTCAAGCCGAAACAGTCACTATCAAGTTCCTCTAGCTAGATAAAAAGAGAAATTCCTTTTGTTGTTGCTTTTGCAGAGGGTTTAACTGAGACATCACAGTCTTACCCATTTTTAGGATAAGAATATTCCAGTATATTGTGAAAGACAGGAATATCAAAAAGTGCAATATTAATATAGGCCAAATGGTCCCAGGATAAGGTATCAACTTAATGACTGATTAGGGAAATCCTGATTTTGTATTCAGGTATTAAAATTTTGAAATGTGACTTAGAATTCCTAAGTTTTATTTTGCGTGAGAGCCTGTGTAGCTGAGATGAAAAGGCTCCAGTAAGATAGAAATTTTGGGATACAGTGAGGGAACTTGTTTGTTGGAAATATTATTTCACCCCCCCCCCAAAAAAAAATTACTTTGGTCAAAAATATTTTACTCAAAATACATGCCTTGCAAGAAGCAAAAACCAATATGATCCCTGTAATAGTCAAGCTCCCACACAAAATAAAATGAAGAGACCACAACATTTCACAACAGTGTACTAGAAAGAGCTGGCAGGACCTGAATGAGCTTAGGGCAGAGATAATGAATCAAGCTGGGAGTGAGGGAAGCTGGAGAACTGAACAATAAGTCCAAAGTGCAGTGTCTAATGCCTGATGGGCTGGTAGCTAGGAGCATTTATTTTGAAAGATTGCATGCTCAGGTAAAGCAGATAAACTCCAAGGAACAGAATTGGAATTGAGCAAATTAATAGAGCTCAGATTGTTTCCCTATCTGAAAAAACCAGAAAAGCCAAGATTGAATATTTTGGGAATTGCAGTTCTAAAAGCAGAATAAAATTTGCAGAGATATCAGAAAGACAAACCAGTGAGTTTTCTGAGCAAATTGGCTTTCTTTAATCACTATGCAGTTCCAAAAGGAAAGCAAACAAATTTCAGAGACTATCAAACAGATGTGGAGAATGAAGCTGCAATGCTGAACGGAGCTCTGGTATTTCTCTCTCAGTTAAATCTAAAGCTGAAGAGGACTTTGTATTGTATGGACAATTCTCAGGCAAACAGTAATTAGAAGTTATGTATCTGAATAGAGAGATGGAGGTATTTCATTTGAAAATACCTGTGAATGATTGCTTTATCTCCTTCATTATCAGAGTGTGTTAGAACACAGCTGCATATTTCAGATGTATCTACTGGTTCAGTGCATACTAAGTAAAAGGGGATATAGACTTAAAACACTCAGATTTAACTACTATACTGTGGGGAATGGTGGTAGTTTAAATTCCAGTGATAACCAGAGGACATTCCAACAGATGCTTAGTGTCTGTAATTAGTGTGGGAAGCAGACTCTAAGCAAGAGTCTTTAAAGTTTAAATCTCACAAGGGAAAGATAAAGACTTAATATGAGAGAGAAAAAATGTAAAAAAAGGAAAGATCTTAGCTGACAGTTTTTTGGTTGCTAATTGTAATTCTGTCTTGGCTCCTAGTGTTCGCAATGGGATTTTTGGAGCCATAGTTTTCCTAAGGCAGACCTACATTTTTCATTCAGGCCTTGATTTCCCCTTGTATGACTGCATATAGTGAGCTTTTGACAAAGGCATCATGCGGTGCCTGCAAAGTTATGCTCCTATTCTTTTCATGTGCTTCAGACCTCATGTACAGCATACCTCAGAAGAGAAATTGGTCATTTTTCTATCTGGATGTACTTTTAGGAACACCAAAAACACTTTTACAGGTGCCCCTGATAGCAACATCATCATTAAATAGATATTGTTGATTACAATGCATTTATTACTGCTGACTGAATCTATAAACCCTTCACAAGAAAGGGACACCATGCAAGACTCAAACTGCTTTCTCATAATATTTTTTTATTTTTATTCTTCAGGGCAGACATCTGATAGGGAAGGATTTTTGGTTTCAGCTGCATTCACCTCTTCAGTTGGCTGGTACGGGCTTTTTGTCAGGAAGCAATTCAGTGTCATTGCTGATGTGTTCCACCTACCAGATTCCCCAGCTCTGCCAAACTCCATGCCCTTGACAGTGTCCTTCCTATCTTCCTACTGGATATAATTTGAAATACTGGACTGTTTTTTTTTTTTTCTTAACACACTCTTTAAGGTTAGATTTTAGACCATGCTATGCAGATCTGTAATAGCAGATAGTTGCTTGATCATGAGTTCTGTCAATTAGCCATCTATGGTTCAAGAGGATTTGATTTAATTGAATACCATTAGTTTAGTATTTTGTAAGGATGGGAATATGATATTCATTTACTATACTCTGGAAGAAAATGTAGATGCTCTTTACCATTTTTTAACTTTCATTTTCAAATAGCTTATCACAGATTTTGACCATGTTGCAGAGCTGTCATTTATGAAGTCCATTGCAGCAGACTATTTTTTCTTCTGCTGTTTTAGCAGTACCATTTGAGGGACTTTACATATTAACTGAGCTTAATGTGAAAGATATCACTTTTTTTTTTTTTAACATCAATGTAAGTATTTATGTTTAAATAGATCTTGGAGTGAAAACCAGCAAAACTATATGAAATAAAGGTTTGTACAAGAAAGGAATGAAGACGAGAATGAAAAGTGTGCCAAATCAAGATCTAGTATTCCACTTTTACTTATTTTGACTCCAAAGATCTTCATCATTGCTATGTGGCTTTGCTGCCCTTCTGAAGCCTATCCGCAGAACCTCTGCCATCTGCCACTAACCTTCTTTCCCTGAGGACCAGATTCCCAGCTGATGCAAAAAGTGCAACCCCAATGATTCCTTTACATGTGACCTGATTTTGATTCAGACTTTGCCTCAGGGTTGCTTTTTCTGCTGTCATCACTCCTGTTGTCAGACCTGACACAGGCTGAGTTTCTCCCAGAGGCTTGGCAAGGAGTGACCTCGACACCCTTGCAGAATTCCTTTAGCTTCAAACCAGGCTGCCCTATAAGTCCTGGGTGTAGTTATGGGACATAAGCTGAAAGCTCTTCAAGAAAAATGTTTAATCTCATTATGCTCTGAAATTTCATCTACAGAAGCCTCAAGGTAAAATGAAGGTTACAGTCACACAGCAGTGCTCATTGATTGATTGTTTCACACTCCAGTAATATTAACCTTTTTTCATGACTACCACTTCCAGAAAATATGTATTATCCTAATCTTTAAAGAATGTCCAAGACAATAGCATAATATTAACTACATCTTCAAGTGATCTTCTGATCTTTCAAGAAATGTGTTTTCTCAGCAGAAATCCACCCTTTTGATGACATTAGTACACTGTAAACTGATAGAACCATAGCTATATCAATTTTTTAGCAAAATTACAGGTTTTCCTGTGAAATTTGTATAAATTGATGCATCTCCTAATATATGTTTTTTGATACTAGTTTGCAAATACTGCTCTCTATAAATGGCATCTTCAGATATCTGTAAAGTAGAACTAAAATCATTCTGAAATTCTTTTTGTTTCATTACTCCTTCATGCCCTCCCTCTACCTTTAATTCTTTTCTTCTCATCCTGTTTTAAATTCTCCAAACCAAATTAGGAAATAAAGCCCCTTCCATAGGTCTCCACTTTGTTGGTTCCAGACTCAGATTATGAAGGTCTTCCCTTCCCCCTGGAGGGGGAGAAAGGGATACAACAGATGGTTCTTTCTTTTTGACTACTTATTTGGTGAGGTCTGCATTTTCTTTTTGGAACTCCTTTCTGATGAGTTAGAAAAAAAACCCCTTATCTCTGCAGTGTGTTTTACTTTCTGAAGTAGTTTTTCTCTGACAACCCCAGCTGTAGCACTCATACCACTTTTCTCCTTACTCAGTTTTTAAAAGAGAGAATATTTTTTTGCGAAGTCAGCTTGGCAGCAGTGCTTATTCACTCTTTCTTCATTTGCTGGCCATTTCTCATTACCTGCCTCTTTCTACACTATGGTGAAGGCATAGACAGCCCCCTATTTTAGGCAAGACACCTCAGAACTAATAAAAAAAAATACATCACTAGGCTGGAAAAATTTTAACACTGTCTTTCATTAACAAGAAAATGAGACAAATCACAGGATTCATGAATAAAAAACCAAGATGCAGTACAAAAAAATTAACAATGCAGAATCATTACTTTTAGTCCCTCAACTTCATAAACAGGCATTTGCTTAGTTCTATTTGCAAAAAAGCCTGAGCATATAGCAAGAATAGTAATTTTTATCCCTTTTTTCTGTGTTTCAATAACCATTGATATTGCATCTGTATGCTACTAGATAACTCAAAATATAAATTTTATCCAGAATGAGGGCAGGGAAGGGCAGAAAGGAAGGCTTGCTGGCATTTCTTCAAATGAGCACTGAAGCATACAACACAGTATTTAAACCCTTTTATTCTCAGGCATGTAGGAAAAGAGATAATGCATTGAAACTTATTCCAGGAGAAAGACTGAGACTTCAAAGTCAGCACAGCAACATCTTTTGAGCAAAACTGACCATACAGAATGAGTTTAAATTGGCTTCTTACTTTGCTTCATGGGATTTTCTTTTGATCTCATACCACAAGACCTAAAGACAGATTTATTCTATGATCACACTGCAGCCTAAATCCATTCAGTAGTAAAGAATTTGCGGGGATGCTCCCTGTTTCAAGTAAGCCCTAATCTCTTGAGAATAACATAAAGAATTAATTTTCTGGATTTTTTCAGGGAAGAACTCTTGCAAATTATCCTAGCAAGATTGCCTTCTGGGTTTGCTGAGACATTCCTCATGTAAACCATTTGGTATATTTTCCCTTCAGTATACCTTGCTTCCTTTTAGCCCCAACAAATACCAATTGAATGTGCAATAGAAATCTTCATCTTATTTTTTTTTTTTCTCTTATTCAATGGAAAGATTATTGAGCAGTCACCTTTTATTTGAAGAGAAATTTCTATGAAGTTTTGAAAGCAACCAGCTTTCCAGCAGAAGAATTGTAAACTGTGAAAGAGTTGCAGCAAGGTTTTTGCTAAAGAATATTTTTTATTCTGACTGTCAAAAAGAAAGGTTGCAAAGACAGCCTTTTCTTAGACACACAGATTTTGGTGATGTTAGCCAGAAAAAGGTTTGTGCCTTTCCAGGAAAACTCTCTGATCACTGCTGAAGACACAGGGAGAGGTCAGAATGAAAATTTAAAACAAAAATAAACCTTTGTACACCAATCATTTTTTTTTTCCAGAAAAACAAGATTTTTTTCTCTCTCTCTGAATTTCTCTCTCGCTGAAAAACTGTATTTTAGAGTCTCAGAAATGGTTACAGGAGCTGTCACATTCCAGTAATTCCAGCAATAGCTCCATTTACTAGATAATAATGCAGTTTAGGCTCAATATCAAAAACAGAGGCCAAAGAAGATCCTGCTGTTGCAAATTGTCATGAGAACATTCGGTAGTGTTTTCAGAGAAAGTCTAAGAGGCACATTTTTAGACTTAGTGAAAGTCTGCAAAAGACAAACCCAGGGGCATCTGTTGAGGGAGAAAACAACCGTAGTCAAAGACAATAAGTTTGTAAGGAGATTTCACACTTAAACAAATTAATAAATGTATAGTTTGATTTAGAGCTTTTAGCATCTGTAATTTACCTGTTTAAAAAAGACATTATTAGTGTAATATTCCAATGGCTTAGTGAGAAAATGAAAAAATCCTTGATCAATTATTACAAAAAGGAAAAAATACCAAATATTTTAGTTTCTGCTAATTTAAAAGTTTATTGTGCTGTTTGGGGAAAGTAGCTCAGAGAAAGCTAATTGACAGAAGTGCTCTTGAACTCTTATTGCTGTAAGCATCTTCCTGTTCCTGAATTTGGTCTTTCAGGCACAAAAGATCGTCTTTCTTGCAGGGGTGATCTCCAGGGACTGTTTCTCAGCATGTTTTTATTTTTCACCTAAAAATAGACAGACACTGTTTAAGCGATAAAGAACCACCAGCTGGACACTACATAACTACATACTTTTGACATTACTCTGTGTATGGAGTGCAGAAATTGAATAGCTTATAAATGTCACACAG
Organism: Pycnonotus jocosus; assembly: GCA_013400435.1. Classification (NCBI taxonomy): domain Eukaryota; kingdom Metazoa; phylum Chordata; class Aves; order Passeriformes; family Pycnonotidae; genus Pycnonotus; species Pycnonotus jocosus. The sequence goes on from VWYP01034968.1 coordinate 32,256, forward strand.
TTTTTGGTAAAGTGAAGGTAGGTTCTTTCCTTGAGTAGTAATTAATAAGGTTCTAGAAGTTTTCCATTTGAAATTATTTTTATTTTGGAAGCTGTTTTAATTGGTAAAATATTGCTGTCTATTCCACCAAGAATCTTCTTTGGTCTTCCTTTGTTCAGCTTTTCTACTTCTACACCTTTCCTTTTGAAAATCTGTATTTCTGATTGTAGTTTTTCTTACTTATCTGTTATCTTACTCGCCTCAGATTGAATGCAATCTCTTCATTCCAGAAAAGTTCCTGCCTGAAACAACAACACACACAAAAGGAGGAGGGAATTTATTACGGGAACTTGGAATACTTCCATAATATTCAGAATAGGGATTCCCACCTCATCTGTTAAAACATAATTACCTCATTGCAGACAATATGCCTCATTTTTGTCTAGCTTACTATATATTTTTAATTTTTATTAAAATGTAGGTTATTTTTATTATCTTGCACTTTCTTTTTGTTTTATTTATTCAAACCTCTCTGACCATGTTATTTTTACTACCTTGCAGAAATTTTTTTGCTTTATTTACTATGGATTTTAAATTTTCATTTCAAGCACTAAGGTGCATCACAACACAGAAGCAAGCCTTGTTAATAAACATACAAAAAGTTTATTGACAGCAGCCAGTTCAGGATCAGTGCTGTTCTCATCTTGATTTGCCAGCCAAGTGCCTTTTATTATGGTTATGATGCCATAAAAATAGTATTTTCTCTGCTTGTTATGAAACCCATTCAATAGCTTAGGAGCAAGAAAGAAACTCAACCAAAATATTCCTCAAGACTACAAGCCTCTGCCTCCCAATCTTTTGTGGGATACTTATATGTGTCTCTGCTCTGATCAATTTGTGTGTCCTCACAATAGTGAGGTCAGCAATCTCCAAGGTGAGGGATTTCTGGTAATACCAAGGAGGTTCAGACACTTGAGGGAAAAAATAAACAAAACTATTTCTGAGATAGAGCTGTTCCCATAAAAATATGTGACAGTCATCTGATAACTGATATTTTCCTTCTTTCTTCTCTTCAGACTGCATGGTGCACAGAAACAAACGAAGTACTTCTCCATGAGAAATGGACACAAATACCTGTAGCCCTTTCCAAAAGTTACCATGTTACAAGCCTACCCCAAGAACTTATATTTGCAGTATTTGTGCAATGTCCTCTCCTCAGAAGGTCAGCTTCAGATCCTGATCCTAGGGGAGTTATTCTTGTGACATGAATGCTTATGCTTCGCTAACTTTTTTACGGACTGTTGGAAGGCAATTGCAGGCAGTGCAAAACAAAGCTCTGATTAACATAGTTGTTATGGTTTGAGCCAAGAAGGCCTGCTGGAAATTTTCCCCTTTCATTTTTGTTCACTTTTGGATGGCGTTCTTAGGAAAAACAATCAACGTTTCCAGTGAGTTTAGATGATACCTATATTTAACGCTTCTGTCAAACTGCTATATTGAGATCTCAACTCATTTTTAACTGTTTATACAAGTTTGGATGCTAGCTGCAAGATAATAGGTCTTTTAAACAGACTAAAGCAATGCCCTCTAATTTTACTAAATAAAAACTCTGTAAAGCAGTGTTAATTAACTAGCTCTGAGTGTCTTGTGACTAATCTTTCCATGCACAACCACATCTGTAATATGCTTCATAAAAATATGAGGTTCAAAAGAAACTGATGAAAATTTTAAAAAGCCAATTCTTTTATAAGATTTTTTCCTAAGAAAATGCCATTTATCTCCTTTCCAGAAATAGAAAGCAAAAATAATAGCCCCAGTCATCAATAAGGGTTTCAATCCAGTTAACTTGACATGTTCTTAATTTTGAATGTGAAAGGAGAATATAGCAGAGTATCAAAGAAAATTTATTTATTTCATGAGAACAGGCCTGAAATATTATGTAGCAGTCTCAGTATCAATGCATTACTGCTCTTATGTAGAACACTGGACTAATAGATCAGATCTAAATAGAGTGGGTCAGCAGTGTGCTTCTAAAGTGAGATCCATGCTCTTCCCTGGATTCTCATGGAGTGGTCCTTGGAGATCTCGAACTGTACCACCTTAGATGAAACTAAACTGGAAGAGGAGCTCCAGGAGAATGGCTGGTGCACTCTATCAACCAATGGTCCCTCAATCCACCAGGCCGAAACAGAATTAGGCTGAAGAAAGAAAAAACAATGAAATGTCCAACCCAACCAACCAATCAAACAAAAGCAACAACAAAAAACCCCTCCAGAACTTCACTGCCAAATGTTTTCCTTACAGATGGTGCATTCCAACTGGTCTGTCACAGTGTGCTAACATAGGCACAGCCATGTACTTCTCCTCTTGCAGTAGCAAGGTGCAGTCCCTTCATAGGAGCCTGAAGGTACTTAGTAAATCACTTCATATCTACATGGGATACATTTCAATCCATGTCTCAATATTGCACAAACATCTGTTTTCATCATGCATGATGCCACAGTTGAATTCATAAAGAAATTAATAAAAATGAAAAATAGTTTTAAGCATAAATAAAAAGTTTTGACTGCCCAAGATAACCATGAAGCAATGAGATTTCTGCATACCCAATGCCTGTGCATTATCCAGGTAAACACTATGCTTAAACATCAACAAAAGTAGGTTGGGTTTTTGTGGTTCTTTTTAGCTTGGACCTGGTAAAATTTAATCATTATAGTAAGAAATAAGTGCGTAAAAAATAACTAGAAAATATGTATATAAGTGCCTATATACTAGTCCACTGATGGCCAACATGGGGTTGAAACATGTTCTACCTCTCAGGAATAAAGAAAATCACCCTCAATAATTTATACCCCAGGCAGTTTTTATTTTCAACTTTTGAACTCCTTTTTCATTGCTACCTCTGAGGGAAACCTTGCCTCATAGCAATGTAAGGCAAAAAGGGAACGGCAGCTTGAAAGAGAGGATTGCCACTTTTCATCATAAATCTGCCAAGCTGACAGCCAGAAAACATTACCAGGTAGAAAATTGTTCTTGGAGAGGTATTTTGTTCTCCTTCACCATGAGCACACATGCAAACATTGCATTAGAAGGTATTCATTTATTTTGATTTTTTAATGTGTTGTATTTGTTTGAGTTCAAGTGGTATCCATGGGCTCAGTATACATCTTGAGAAATCTTGTTTCTTCTGTCCTCCAGTCATTTTTATGAGTGAGGTGCTCATGTCGCAGGCATTCTTACAAAGCACGAAATTTTCCAGATGAAACCTCAAGCAAACTGTTCCTTTTATGGTTTAACAAATGCCTCCCAGATTCTTCCACACAAAAGAAAGCTCATTTCCTCCTTTGGAGTTTATTACATGGTCTGTTTGCAAATGGTTTTTTCCTTTACCTACCTTTCAAATCTTATTCTGAAGGTATAATTCTTAAGCCAAGTAACTTCCTTGACAATAATGAGCAACTACTTGAGAAAAAATTTTTGGCTTTTCAAGAGGATTTAGAGAAAAATTTTGTCTTTACCCCACTAAGGGGAAATTTTTGTAGGGATGTACAATAGAGAAAAAAACAAACAAACAAAAAAAATCCAGCCAAATACAAAACCAAACAAAAATAAACCAAAGCAAGTGAACAAGTCAGAAGTTAAGCAGCATTTTGTCAGGAGGTTGATATAATTAGGTTCCTTGGAGGAACACATCTGAGAAATTGCCTGAGTAAGGGGAATAGTCTCTCTCACATGGTCAATCTTTTCAGATTCCACAATGACCTGACTCACATGATGCTTTGGGCCTGGAAAATCAGACTCAAAGTTTTATATTTCAAGGTTGTATAAAGAAATAAAATTTCTCTATTTTTTTCTTCTTACAAAACTCATGCCTTAATGAAATTCATGACTCATGAAAAATTGTTGTCCCTTTTTAATAAAACTCTTAACCAAAGTTTGGTGATAAAAACTAAAGTTTGGTGATAAATTCTGATGGATATTAGCCATATGCAACATAAATTTTTCCCACATCACTGTTCTTAATCTCAGCGAAGATAAAACCCTCAAAATGGAGCTTGGTGTTGTGTCACAGAAGATGAGACATCCAGCAAATATTACAGAGGACCGCATGCAGTATACATTTTGAGGCAGCACATTCAAAAAAAAAAGGCAGATTTTTCCTCTTAGTTTCATTTGAATAATCAAACTCTAAATTGGAGCACTTAAATGGAAGTCAAGGAACTTGGAGTGTGATGGAGGAAGCAGTAATCAGTTTGAAAAGATGTTGAATCTCTGATGAGTGTTGAATATGTCAGATTAAGTTATGTCCTAGAAAGGGAGGTTCCCTGAACAACTGCTAGTCACTTTAAATCATTCTGCATTTCAAACAGGAAATCATCCAATTAGACTAACAGCTGGAGAGATTGGAATAAGCCTTGCGTATTAGAAAATTAAAGAAAATGCAGCTGAGTACTGTGGAAAGGAGTTAAGGTAAGTCATTTTCCCTCTTCTTTTCTGTAATAAAACTTAATTTCAAGGACTTTTAGGATAAGGAAATGACTGCAAATTTATTATATGTGATTAAAACAGGAAAAAATGCTTACCATGAATTATGCCAGGTAATTTTTTTCATATGTTTGTTCTGTTTGCCCTGAAATATCCACTGTTTTTTTCAAGGTGGGTGGAGACTTCTGTATTTCTTCTTGTCCCAGGTACATTCCAGTACCATTACTATTATTTCCAAATGTTTTAAAGAATATAAGCAACAATATTATATTGAAATTACTCTTTGGCTAAGTGTCATCTCCATTTGAATCTTAGTTTGCAAAGACAGTCTGAAATTGCAAACTAAAAACTATGTGAAAAAGGAGGACATAGGTGAGGTCAGGAAAAACAGTAACACAGAAGATGGAAATTAAATTCTCTATAGTGAAAAAACTCAACCTCAATAACAGACGGAATTCTGATGCCAGGGAAAGCAACATGATGAAAGGAAATAATATTGAAAATACAGCATACTATTAAAACACCTTGAGCATTCTACTGTATCTGAGAAAATATTTAAAACAAATATAATTTTACCTTGACACCTCCATGTAGTTTCAGGATGAGAAGATATAAGCCAGCCAGTATGTCAAAATTATCTTTAACTTTTAATAACTGAACTAATATTAGGCATCATTCTAAAAAAGCAAAATTGAGAGACTCATCAAGTGTCAGCCACAAATTATAATTTTTTTTTTTTTTTTTTTTTTGGTTGGTTTTTCTCTGTCAAAAATTATGTTTTAAGAAAAAAAATTGAAAAAATTCAAATGGTAAATCTTTTTATTTCCATAAA
>VWYP01034969.1:11406-16406 GCA_013400435.1 Pycnonotus jocosus
GGGGGGGGGGGGTTTTTTTTTTTTGGGTTTTTTTTTTTTTTTTTCGTCAGCAGCGTTTCCTTTCACTTCCCGTCACAAAGGTGAGAGCCGCTGACCTTTGCTGGCAGTCCCGGCCGCTGAATTATTCATGTGATTGACTTTTTGTCAGTGCACACAGTTGTGCTCTGGGACATTTTATTCATTTACCTCATTTAAAGCGCCTTTCTGCACCTGTTCAAGTATTAATATCATGTAATTTGGGCCTAATGCCGATTTTGCTGAACACTCATTATATTTTTTATTAGCTATATTTCCAAACGATTATGTATGATTATTACCAAGCCTTACAAACAGCAATGGGTTATTCCCTAGACCTTTACATCTTCTTGTCAGGTTGTTTTCAGAAGCAAGGAGGATAAACATTTGACCAGTCCCAATGTTTTTATTCCTACTCCATATCCAACCAGAGAACTTAAAGCTTTTTCCCTTATGGCTTTGCGAAAGCATGATTAAATCCAACTCTGCAGAAGCTGTACAAATGCCAGCATTTATAAGGTCAACGCTTTTGTTAAAAATGCTATGTAAATGAGGATCTGCAAAAAGGGACATTAAATAAAATTAAATTCATTGTCTTCTTTAATGTCATTTACATTTTGGCTAAGCCCTGGCCTGTCAAGGAGGATTTTTTAAATAATTTTAATTACACATCATTTAGGGATCCAAGGTTTTCTATTCAGTAGCATTTGGATAACCTGCAAAATGGTGACTGTTTATTAACTTCTTAAATGACAACTTGTCATTTCATCTGCATAATGCAATGAAAACAGAGCAGTCTGGTGTCATTTTTTTTAAAAAATAAATTCTTATTTTTCTTTAAGATGTGCCCCCAAACTGCTGGAAGAACAGACCTTAAAATAGCTCAGCTGCTTTTTTGCTTTCAGCGTCCTATTGGCGCTACCAAGTTCAGAGTATATTAAAAAATTACGACTTTCCTGGGTAACCAGTTCTGGAAAAAATTGCCATCAGGAACCCGACATTGATTTTTTTTTTTTCTCCTTAAGAAGGTGGTTTATTGTAGATTAATGGGTTTAGCTGCGAGGGATCTGTTTGCAGACAGGGGTAGCTGGGTTGGGGTTTGAGGTGTGCAGGTACCAACACCTCTCACCTGTTCAAATGAGGACACGGCACACACCGGGGCTTCAAATGTGCGTAAAAACAGAGCAAAAAATGGCAAATCAAAGCCATGCCTGTAATCCAGCCCCTCCGAGCTCCCCCACACCCCAGAACCAGCACTTTGGAGGTGCTCACTTCTCCCTTTTGCTTTCTTTCCCTCGGGTCATCCGAGTCACGGCGTTTACATCGCTCCCTGGTAATCCCTGCTCCTAACCCGAGCACAGCCCAGGAAATGCTGGGAATAACTGGGATGCGCTGGGGGCCGACTCCCGGAGCATTGCTCCTCAGGAAATCCCAACCGTGCTGCCTCAGACCCCTGCACCGCTTCCCCCTCCTGCCTAAATACTCGATCATTTGAAGCCCAAAGCATGGCACGGCTCTAGGAGGAGGGAATAATAAAATCCCGTGCTTTTGTGGGAGAGGAAAAGGGGGGGGAAGGGATTTAAGCAAAGCTGTCAAAAACTATACTCCAGGAGGGACCCTGATACAAACCATCCCGGGCTTCTGCTGCTGCCTTATCAGGTGAAAAGCAAAGATACTGCCAGAGCCTGTAATTTTGTTAGGATGCCTTTGATGAATTGGATTAGGTTATGGAAAAATCTTTCAAACTCAGAGTTCTGGTACGTGAGCTTCCAGGAAGTAAATAATTACTCTCAGACAGCAGATAATTAAAAAAAACAACCTGTGAAACACAGAGTGGTAGAAATGGGTTTAATAAGGCTCCGTTGCTAACGCAGAGAGATTTCGGGGGGCCGGGGGTAGGAGCAGCCCCGGTGTTGGGTTACTCGCAGGGCTGAGGAAGGAGCGCTTTGCCGGGCTGGAGGAGGTGGAAATTCCAGGCTGGGAGGATGGAAATTGTCACCGGGGGATGCCAGGGGGTGATTGACATGCGGGGCGAGGGGAAGGGGACGCGGGAGCTCAACCTGCGCTTGGCAGCCCCGGCGGAGCTGAGGAAAATGAGAGCCATTCACGCGGGTCCTGCTGCCAGGCGAGCAGCTCCGCCGCCTTGTTTATCTGAACAGCAAATCTCGCAAAAAAACGGTTGTGGTCAAACCTGTACAACACAACCTTATACCGGCATTATTAATGCCCTGTTAAAATAAAGATGTAACTGGAAAAAAGGAAAAAAAAAAAAAAAAGAAAAGCCGGAGCTGGGGAATTTTACAGGCTGAGGGGCACTCTGGGCTTTACGAGATGTGAGTTTGCTGTTAACTGTTTTGGTTCTTTAATGTTTTAAGCCAAGGGAAACTTGCTGGTTCCTCGGTGTATCAGCTCAGCTCTAAGAGAACATAGCTGGCTCCGTTCTAGGCTTTATTTTGCTGTTGAACAAACTCTCCTTATTTCTCCAAGGTGGAAAATATCCAGAGTGTAAACAGCGTTTGTTCAGGAGAGAGGGAAGGTGTTTGTTCCACAGGCTTTGGAGAATTCCAGGTGGCGGGGCTGGAGGGAAAATAAAAAAAAACACCAACCCTAATAAATAATAACAATAACAAGGATTTAAAAAAATCTGCCATACTTTGAGCAAAATAAAAAAGTTTCCCAGACAGCAAAAATGACGCAGAGCCCAGGGTGGCATTGGCGCCCGTGCCAGGGGCGCGGGGAGCAAACTGCAGCATCCGCGCGAGGACAGCGCCGTGTTTTCCCAATAATTCACTAGGAAATGAGTTTAACATGTGTGGAAAGGAAGGGGCTTACATTTGTGTTGTTGTAAGACATGTAGCATAGGCCCAGCTAGCGGAAGGAGTCGGCTCCAGCTTGTCTCTCGTGAAAGACGAAACACGGTTACACATCTGGTGAGAAAGAGCAGTTCATTTGCCCAGACAGCTCGCTCTGCAGCCGCTGAAAGGAGCTATTTTGACAGAAACAAAGCCATGGGGGCTGGGGCAAGCGATTAGCGGGATCCTGCTCGCTCCAAACTCCTTGGCCTTAATGATAAAGAAATAGGAAAGGAAATAAAGAAACCTGGCCTAAGCCTCCAGCGCTGTTTAAGGAGGCTTTGGGAAAGTAGCAATACAAACAAGGGTTTCCATGTCAAATTCCCGCTGCACTTGGGAAAAGTTTCTGAGGAGAAAAAGGTTGGAAGAACAGCAGAACAAAAATTAACCTGGAAGCTGAAGGAGTTATTAAAAAGCAAAGGTGCAGCCTCACTTCTGGGATGAGCTCATTTTGCTGAGACATGTGCAGGAGGAGAAGTTAATTTGACAGCTTGGAGGGCGTGGTGCTCTCATTTAAAAGGTGAATTCACCACTGCAAATCTTCACCACACACTTGGTTTGCTCCCTGGCCTCGTGGCTGCACAGACCCTTCAGTTTAGTTATAAAGCAAACAACAAACCCTATCAAAAACCCCAATCTGGACAAAAAAAATCCCAATCCTTTCGTTGAAGTGAGGTTATTAATGCACAATGGAGAGATGTGAGTGCCCTTTCTTTTGAATAACAACCAATAAAATTGAATTGGTCTTGGTATTGTGTGGATTGTCAGGAATGCTCTTTACCAATCCAAATTTGATTAGGATTTCCTCTTTATGTTTGTGCAGTTCTTCTGTGCTTCACGAGATGCTGGTGGGCAGCGAGCTGCCTGTGCTAATCCAAACAGGCTTATTAAGGGATCCATCAGGGGGACTGCAGTGGGGCTGTCCTGGTGGAAACGAGCAGTTCAGTAGCTGGAGGTACAAAGAGGTTTAGGGAGCGATCCCAGAGCTCTGCTCCAGCCTCCCACTGCTTCCCAGGGTGGTCATGGCTGGATGTCTGCTGGTCTCTGGGCTGCACAGGGATGAAGGAAAGTCAGTGATAGGAAAAAGCACCACCATAACTTTGATTCTTTCCATTGGAGGTCGATTTTAGACCTAGGAAGAGGTCCTGGCGTGGGTAGTGCCTGCTCTCTGTGAATTATGCCATCAATACTTCTAGAGATTACTTGTCTCTCTCTCTCTATTTTTTTTTTTTTTAATTCTGTAATGCTGAATAACTCTGGGTTTGGTGTGGGAGTTTCCTGCTTCCGCTACTTCCAGAAATCCAAGGACAATTTTACCTTCTTTGATTTGTAGCCACCTTGAGTTTTTCTCCAGTTTTTGTTCCTGCATTCTCATCCTCTGTGTATCCAGGTGCTGGAACAGATCCATCTTTTCTTTAGCAGCATTAACTCCTGGAGTTTCCTTCAGCACCCTCCTTTTTAGTGACTGACTGCTGTAATTTTATCTGTGTCTGTTTTCCAAACCACAGAACTTGGAAATAATGGAGTTTCAGATATAAAAACCAGAATGATTATAAATAATTAGAAGTTAGATTGAGCTACAGTATAAAACGAAACTAATTGTGCTCTGCGCAGTTGTTTGGTTTTGGGTTTTCTTTTTTATTCTTTTGGTTTAATAAATTAAACTACAAATTTTCTTAATTGCCAAACAAAATGTTAGGCCAGCTTTAACCAGTCCTGACAGTAAAACACAACATAAAACCTGCTGAGAGTTATATGTGGTATTTAATAAGAGACAGAGTAATGCAAGGGTTTTTATGGTTAAGTATGAATTCACACCCACAGCATTTGTTTCGCATTAGAAAAGGTTTGTAAATCAGATCAATATGCTTGGATATTGTGGTCCCTTAGTGGGATCTCTTATGTCATTTCTTTCATGATATTTGGTTATTGGAAATGCTGCCAAAGTGAGCTCCTTCCATCTATTTCCATTTTCTGAATGAAGCAATTTGTCCTTTGACATGAGAAAGATTGGGTTAGGAAACAAGTGGGGGATTGGATTGGACATGGTGCTAGTCCCAACAATTGGAGGTCACTGGGCACTGATGTGGACAGTGGACAGGAGTCATCTGTTACCTCCGGGATGCAGTGTGT
>VWYP01034969.1:21406-25268 GCA_013400435.1 Pycnonotus jocosus
GGCAGTGCTGGGCTGGTCTGCCCTGGCAAGGTGGCCAGGCTGACTGTCCCCAGCTGGTGGGACTTGTGGACACCCATGGGGATGGTTCCTACCTGTGCATGTCCACCATCAGTCCTGCCTCTGGCGGTCAGAGAATGATGGCATGTCAGAGCCCCAGGGTGCTGTGTGTCCCATCAGCCTCCCCAGCAGCCCTCTGCTCACCCTCCATCCCCCTGGGACATGCACATCCCACAGGGAATGTTGCATTCCCTCCACACCAAACATCCCCCACAGCCCCAAAAACCCTCTGCCAGTGCTCTAACCAAGGAGAGCTGTGGCTCCCCGTGCTGGATTAGGCCCAAAGTCAGTAAAACTAAAATTACAAACATAAAATAACTACTTACTGGCACAGCATGGATGTTTTCACACATTCCCTCCCATTCCCCGGGCTTTTCTGCAGACAGTAACGTAACAGCAGAATATGCTTGAACATATGGCAGAATTAACAATTGATCCAGCTCCTGAAGGTGATGGAAAATTTTATTCTGTGTGCTGCATGTCTGTGTGGGTCATTCCATGCGTGCCTGGGTGGTGGAGTGAAGTGCAGCCCCTCAGGGCTTTTTCAATCTCATTTACACCGAGGGGTGGCTGTGCCCCAGCAGCATCTCCATACCTCCTTTAGGCGTCATTTAAACTCCAGAAAAATCTTGATTTGCAAACCATTGCAAGTCCTCGTTGTGTTCTCCCTGCCACAGCTCTTTGCTTGTCCAGCCACGTTGCACTGCTGGTTCAACCTCGGGGTTTTTATTGTGTTTTTCTGTGGTTTCAGGAGAGCTCCCAGTCAGCAGAAAGAGCTCTCCCTTCATTTGCCCTGTTGTGATAAACAACCCTCCTGATTACCTATGATTCCTGCGCTATAATTTTCAGATTACTCGGCTCTCCTGGGTTCTGGTTGTGGAAAGATGCTTCTGGCTTGGCATGACATCATCTGAGCTCCCAAATAATCCCAGCCTTAATTGCCTGCAGGTGTAAATTCAATGTGTTCCACTCTTTAAGATGTGGTTTCCTCCAGCTGACAGCGTGGCACAGAAGTGTAGAGAACCCAGTTCATACTCAAAAAGACAAAGGAGGAGATAGAAAAATAGGTGAATAAATGTAAGAGCGAGTCCTGGTGTCTGTAGTTGCTGTAAGAACATCCTTGGAGATGTGCTGCTTTTCTAACTTCATTCCTGGCAGAAACTATCCCCTCCAGAAGAAAAAAAAAAAAAAAATATAGCTATATATATATATATATATATACAATAAATTGTACCAGGAAGCAGTTAGCCAAGTTGATGTGTTGGTCCAAAATAAAAGTGCTGTTTAATAAATAACAGGAGCAGCTGGAGTGACATTTGCTGCATAACAAGTGTCACTTTTAACTTACGTTAAATGCTTTAGCAGAGCGTTTCCTGGCTTCATTTATTTCTGCTTAGTCAGAGGGGGTTTAATCCTGAACAGTGCATTTCAATCGCTTTTGCCATTCAACTTGCTCCAGATCAAAAACCACCCCCGTTTGAAAATAATGCATTGGATTGATGGAAATGTAATTGTTGGAGGCCTTGAGGAAATACACAAGTTGGCAACTCTTCCCCAAGCTCTTTGTTGTTTCAGAGTTTAGCAGTTAAGAACAACACAAATACATTTTGTTTGTAGTGGGTCACAGGTTCAAAGAGACTTTGAAAAAAAATAGACTGGGGATAATTGGGTTATCAGATGCAGACACTGCGGGGAATTGAGCATTATCTCTGCCCAGTGTTGGGGCTCCTGGGTCACTTCCTTCCCTGCCCAGCTCCCCTCTGTCAGCCTGACACAGCCCAGATGGCTGCTACAGGCTTTTACTGGTGGCCACCCCGAAGTTCTCCCTTTCTGCACCCTTCAACAGGTTGATTTTACGAGCCTTGGCCGTGCTAAATTAACACCTTTCTGCCCACGGATTCACCGGGCTGGGATTGCTGGGAGCGCCAAGCCCTGGGATCCAAGGGAGGCTTCCCCTGCTGCTGTTCCTCATTTCTGTTAGACAACATCTGACCAAGCTATTGACTTGCACTTTGACACTGCCACTGCTACTGGCTTTGATTGCACTGTCAATCTGAAAAAAAAAAAAAAACAACCTCTTTCAAACCAGCAGGAAAACCTGTAATTGTTTAACTTCGTTCTGCATAAGCTTTTTCTTGCTGTTGTAGTGTAGGTCTGAGAGGACACTTCATATCTCATGGAGCCAGGGGAGAGTGCACTAATTAATTGGGATTAATTCACTCTTTTATTTTGAGATTTTAAGAGGTTTAAGCACAAGCAGATAATGTATACTCATGTAAAAGTGCTCTCAGTTAGTGGTGGCAGGACAATACCTGGTTTTACTGGAGAAGTTGGATGTGTTTTGAAGATGTCACTTCCTGCTGCCTGACTGGGGTTCCTTGGTGTGAGAACACTGACAGTTTGTGTGGTTTGAAGAAAAGAGCCCTGTCATTAGCGTGTTTAATCTCTAATTAATGTATTATCAGTGCTCTGTGTGAGGGGTAGGTGTTCCTCCTTGAGGAACAGATTCAACTTTCTGAGGAAAGAATCTTTTCCTGATGTCCAACCTAAACCTCGGGAGATAAAAATTCACCGGGCAGGCTAATTTATCTGTGCTCTCAAAGTACAGCCAGGGACATGCTTACAGCTGAAGAAAATCATATTCCAGGGAAGTTTTACTCCTCAAATTAAAACATTAAAACAGGGAAATCCTGCTGCTTGAATTTTTCACTGTTTGTTTGGTTGAAGCAGTACTTCGAATACTTCGTTTTCATGTTTGGAATTGTGTTCAAAGAGATGAAACCAGCACTTTAAATCAATTAATCTTCGCTATTTCAGCTCAATACTGAGAATTTATTGGCATCTCCTTGCTTCCTCTCCATGCTGGGTGTTTAATGCGAGCTCGTCTGTTATGCCCACTCCGTAAATTAGCATCATCCCCCCTCTATCTGCTCCTTTCTGAAGAATTATTATACAAAGCCTCATTTTAAGGAGGTCAGACCCCTGCATGATGATTTGTTGTTCATGAATCTACTTTGTGCCAGTTTGTGTGTGCATGTGCAATCAGAAGTGACTTGGAGTGAGTGAGATAATAATCATCTGCTGCTGATATGAAGACTTCCTCCATCCCACTACCATGAATCAGGCTGATTCCGAGTGAATGAGATTTTAATCACCTGTCACTGCCGCCAGCACTTTCTCTATATTTATGATAATTTTTTTTTGTCTTTTTATTGAAATCAGTGTTGACTGAATCGAGTAATCCTGATTAGCAATCTCACTGTATGCAGTCAAGAGTGAAATGCATCAGAGCATTATTGGTACGCTGAACATGCTGAAATTGGAAATAAAAAAAAAAAGGGCAGGCTAAGAGTGCTGGGCTGGTGGCTTGGCTGGAGGTGAGGCTGGGAGGTGTGAGACCTTTCTAATTGCTCCCCAGACTGGGAGGGCTTTTGGGCTGGGGCTGGAGAAACGGTACTAAAACCCCCTCAAAGCTCTGCTTTTAGTCACACCTCTTGACTCTCAACTGCAGAGACCTAGTGAAGTCATCAGGGTGGCATGCACAGAAATTAGGGCCATTTGGGGCAGCCTTCCCAGGAGGAGGGGCTTTATTTTTCTAAGTTCTGTATGTAAAAATAATAAATAAGTGAATTTAAACAAGGGGACCAATATAACATGCAAACCCCAGGATTTGTCCCACAGTTTTGCTGAGTGAGCCACAATTATTTAGAGTCATAGAAGGGTGAGGGGTGGTTTATCTTTAGTCATTTAGGGTTATCTTTATATATTTAGCATTGTTTCTCTTTCTTATTCTATTTCTTATTCT
>VWYP01034970.1:0-30000 GCA_013400435.1 Pycnonotus jocosus
TGTGACTTCAGAGAGAAAATCTTATTAACTGATCATGTTACTATTTTTCCCTCAATATCTATCCTGAAACTAACCCAACAAGCCTCTGTGCAATTGGGCACATTGTTTGTGCAATAGGGGCTGCATAAACATACAGTAAAGTGCAGGTCCTCACCTCTCCCAAAACTGAGGGAGATTTCAGTGTTTGATTTAGCAGTCACAGATGAATTTGCTTCAGATGAGAAGCAATCCTTTCTGTTGAAAACTGTGCAAACAGGGAAGGAAAAATCTGTGGAAAATTACAATCAACAATCTGCAGTTTAAAAAAGTTGTTTTAATAAACTATATGCTGATTCTATTTTAACAGAAGACAACAGAATTTGGAAGTATACTGAGGAGTTCCTCTTCTGCCTTAAATATAGAGTATTTAACCAGGGAATGAACATATCTTTAGTCCCACTTTAATTTTCCCTTACCAAAGTATTCATATTACAGCAAAGAGGATTACAGAAAAAAAAATACTGGCAATAGGAGGTAGGGGAATATAAACACTTTCACCTCTGGGTTATCAATTAAAATCTAGTCCCAAGTGGTAGTGACTAAATGTCATTATCTCTGATAGCTGTTCAATTGCATATTTAAAATGGAGTTTCAGCTCTCCAAGCACTGCAAAATCGCCTGCTGGGGCTCCCACAAGATGCCCAATGCTCTGGTGATTTTAGAAAAGACCCCACAGAGCTGAGATCATGTGGAGAACAGAGACTGCATTGGGGTTTGGTTGTTTGGTCTTAAACCCCCTACCCAGCTCCTCTCTAGATGAACCCTGATTAATTATCTTGCTATGTCCTGTTCTTCCCAGCCAATGCGTTCCAGTCCTGTGCCTTGGCCTCCCTCAGGAGCACTGGAGAAGGGAGGGCTTTGGGAGGACCTAATTGCAGTATTCCAGTACCTGAAGGGAGCCTACAAGAAAGATGGAGAGAGAATATTTATAGGAGTCTGGAGTGACAGGACAAGGGGAATGGCTGTAAGCTGGCAGAGGGCAGGTTTAGATTAGATATTGAGAAAAAAATTTTTTACTATAAGGGTGCTGAGGCACTGGCATGGGTTGCCCAGAGAAGTAGTGGATGTCCAAACCCTGACAGTGTTCATGGCCAGGCTGGATGGGGCTTTCAGCAACCTGGTCCAGTGGAAGGTGTCCCTACCCATGGCAGGGGGATTAGAACTGGATGATCTTTAGGATTCCTTTTAACACAAGCCATTCTGATCCTACAACTGGAGTAACTGGGCTAACTGCAGAGTGCATACTTCTGATGCTGGTAAGAGAATTTCTCTTTCTTGCTCCTCTGGTGCATCTTGGACAGAAAAGGAGATTCTGGGACTGAAGTTACTTTAACCTTCTCCATGGATCCTCAGTTTTGCGCAAGAGGCATCTAGGTATCTGGTAAAGCCTCGAATCACCTCAAAATGGGCTCACCCTGCAAAGTACTCAAGATCACTATCTTGTGGCAATGGTGAGTGCTGTTGGTCTCATTGTACTCCCCTGCAGGTGAAGACGAGCTGCTGGTGCCAGGTAAGTACAGACCCTCGTTTCCAGGTGTGGAACAGCAGGGAGATGTGATTTTGCAGAACATCTGCAGCACTTTCAGTTGCTGCATTTCAGGTGTTTGCAGCCACCTCCAGCTCCTCCAGCCACTCCATGATGGCTCCTCAAGTGTTTCAGGGCAAAGGCAGCTTCAACCACCCCAAAGCTTGTAAGATTGAGCCTCATTTCCTAAAATCCATGTTGAGAACAGCTGAAAAGTGGGTTTATAGCAGAAATACTCCTGTAGCTAAAATTCTTTGTGCAGGCCATCAGTGTGCCCAGCCAGAGGGCACACCAACTTACACCAATGTAGATTCCCTCCAGATTCTCGTCTTTAACTGGCCTGACCTTTTCTAAAAGGGTTACATCACACACAGACCTCAGCTATTGCCCTCTGAATGCTGTTTTCTGTGCTCTAGAAACCTCACTGAAATAATCTGGTGACAAACCTTGTTCTGAAAGCCACCCATGAGCAGGACAGGGCCACTTAGGAGTTTCTGTCCAGAGTGAACAGAAAAGCCAAAGCCCTTCAACCTGTATTATTTCTTTCCTTAGATTCACAATCTGGGAAGGAGCCAGAGATTCTAAACAAAGATAAGGTGAAAAGAAGTGGACACGACATTAAAGAAATAAAATCCATATCAGGGCAATAATGGTCATAAAGCAATAAAGTGGATGTATAATAGTTCCTGGACTTTTAATTTGTGACTAATTTGTTGCACAATGAGGTTGCAATTTTCTAATTGTGATTGCCATTTTAATTTTACTCATGGCTGTGCAACTAACAATGTATAGTCTAGTAATTAAAATTAATTGTACCTTCACCTGCATATTTCTATTAGGCTGTTAAATTTAGTCAGTAGGCTCAATGATTTTGTTCTCTGAGAGATGCTGAATTCGTTTCAGTGAGCCCAATTATGTTACACTCTGTAATTCCTGTATGAAAAACAAGCATTTTACTTTAATATGAGGAGTTGCTACAATCCCATTTTTAAAATTACATATTCAACACCAGAATACAGGCTGACAGGAGATACACATAAGGGGCTTTTTCTTTTTAAAAATAACCTGCTTGTGCGATACCTTTTACAAAACTAGCAATTACAGCCCCTAGGAATAAATCCAATGAAAACTCAACTAGATAGTCATCATTCAATTAATTTCATGAACAATTAACAGATGTCTCCCTAACCACACACACATGGTTTAAATTCAATCAGAATTTTATGACAAGCTGCACATTGCATGTTTGAAGACACGGTAACACAGCAACAGAGTAAACTGTTTCAACACAGAGGCAAAACTATGATCATGTCGTCACACAGACATGTCCCAATTCACTCTCCTCCAGAGCACTTCAAATCCTGCCATGAATTTTTCTCCAGAAAAGGGCATTGCTCATTTTCACACTACAGCCTTAGTTCCTGGCAAATGCGGGACTATCAAAATATGCTGTAGTGAGTTAATCGTCAATGGTGATATTTTTCAAATTGACTTGCAACCTTGTCCAGATCACAGCAGTAGCAATCAAATGAAATTCTTCTTAAACCCCTTAGTGTTGTGCACATTTACCCTTGGGGCCCCAAAAGAGGCCTTTGACTCTTCTTCCTTGAAGACTCTCAAATGTCTCAAAATAAAACAAAAACTGAATAGTGCCATGTAGGTCTATGCAGCTTAATTTAACCCTTTTATTGTGGCTGGGATACCCTGGCTGTCAAGCAACAGAAAACTACTTGATGTCAACATGCTCTAAGATGTTCTAATTAAACCTCTGCTTGTCCATCATATCAGGTTCAAGGTGTTAAAATCTGCTTTTAAATTGTTTGAACTTCAGGGTCAAAGTTCTAAGAAGGTAGAAGATACGCCAGGAGAAATAAACCTGTTATAATCTCAAGATTAGCACCTGGAAGCCAAGATGGAGCAGCTACATTGCAACCAGAAGATCTGCACCAGTCAGTGCAAAAACCAAACTACACAATTGTCACTAAGTCACAAAACTTGCTTCTTGTATGGAGAGAATCAGTGGTGGACATAGATATCTGACTTCTCTGACAATGAACACCCCTACATAAAAGCCAACCAATTGACATGTTGGCCCTTTTTGGTCTTTTATGAGTCAATAGTTGAATAAAAATCTCCATTTGTCAAGTTAAAGCACAAAGAATGTTTACTGAAAAGTTGTCAGTGAACCTTCACTCCATCAGAACTTCATAAAGAAAAGCAAAGTGAGATCATGTCAACATTCAATCTAGATTTTGCATTACTATTAATAACATGCAACAAGTATAGTACATGATTTTAATAAATACCAACAAAAGTTGTATCACCAAGAGTTATGTGGACCACAATAAACAGAGATTTTTAAAAAAATAATAATAATTTGTTACTGTGGAATTAAACTGAAAATAATCATAATCAAGAAGAATATCTGTAAAAATTATTACAGACAAATATTATTATATAAATTAAACAGATTTAAAGTCAGAAAACTCCTAACTCCAGAGTTAAACTGAGAACCCTTCTTGCACTCCTTTCCTGGTAAATGCAGCAAGATATAACAAAATAACATCGTTTAACCTCTTTTACCCTGTCTGGCCAATGCAAATCTTGACTATCTCCCTACTTACCCATCCAGCAGCTGCACAACCCTCCCACCCTTGTATCCCTCACTACAACCAGAGGAAAAAGTCCATGGTGGTGGGGAAGATGCTTTGCAGTGAACAGGGCTCTGCTGCACTGGTTGTGCCATTTCCTTCTCTGCTCCTGCTTTTAAACTGGAGTGCCATGGGCTTGGCAAGCACTGAACGTATCAAATCACTGCTAAATCATGCAATTCACTCTCCTCTAAGGCATTGCTCCTTCATCCCTCTGGCACAAAAACAGTTTACTATGAATTGAATTGCAACTATTCCCTTTGAAATTTCTTTTTTATTATATATCCTTTATTAATATTTTCCCATATAAACCATTGTTAAATAACAACAAGACCTTCTCATAACACTCAAAATAATTGGCTATTTTGGATGATATTATCAGAACTGTTTAATGTGACTTGGGTGAGTGACTGTTATTCATGCAATTCACCATTAGCCCCTTGACCTGGATCATTGCTGGAGCAAGTTTTATGAGCTTAATTGCATTCCCCCCCTTCCTGTGTAAATTAGTCTGCACAAATAAAATTTCCTAGTTATTGTGCATCATCTTGTTCACAGTTATCTTCTTCCCAGACATCTTCTTCACAGTTAGGAAAGTCTATTAAAAACCAGAACAAACTCCAGTTGTATTTGCTAAACTGTGTGAAGTTGAAAAATAAACCAGTCAAAGTGTACCAGCTATTGTCATTTTATTAAATGAACAAAAAGGCTTTTGCTGATTACCATTATATGTGACCAGACAACGAAAAAATTCATGAGACATGATGGAGACTAAGAGCTACTACAGCATTGGAAATTACAAAGCTTACTATGGGGGTCTATATTTGTTATAAGATGGCTTGTTATCTTCAATCTAAAAGCGACCTTGATAAAGTATCTTTTGACACTTTTACTGCTCCTTTAAATGAAATATTCCCTATATCTTCAAGAATCAGCTTGAGTGGAATTGACTTGGTAGCTCAGCTTTACAAAGACAGGGGAAACATTTTCTAATTTAAGAGAAATTTGAGAAAATAGTTCCATTCCCCTCTCTATTATCTCACCATTCTGGAGCTTAGGTTTCCGAAACATCAACATGCACAGTTTGCTTTACAATCCTTCTGCAGAAATTAGCTGACACCCATCAATGTAGATAACAGAAAGCTGTGGCATTAACACTTGAGAGTACATTAATCTTTCCCAAATTAAAATCTGCACCACAGCATTTAAGATTGAGGCCACCATGGTTCAGTGCTGTTTGACCGCCAATTTTGATAAAAGTGTTTTAAGAGAGGTGAGACTTAGATAAATTGCCCATGGTTACACAACAGCAGCGAGGGTAAGTGC
Organism: Pycnonotus jocosus; assembly: GCA_013400435.1. Taxonomy (NCBI): domain Eukaryota; kingdom Metazoa; phylum Chordata; class Aves; order Passeriformes; family Pycnonotidae; genus Pycnonotus; species Pycnonotus jocosus. Next base: position 5,542 of record VWYP01034970.1, read on the forward strand.
TCAGTCTATTGGCTGCCACCACAGTGGGGTGTCACGGGTGTTTGCATGTTTACATAAAGCACAAAACAGAGGGAAAAGCAATACATTACACTATATTTCTTGGAGGTGATATCAATATTATATTTCACTGGTGGGAGACAAATATACTTTCACATTTGAGTATCTGAAGATAAAGGCACCTTTGGTTGTAAAACAAATGAATATTTTCCCCAGTTCCTAAGCCAGTCACTTTCTCTTGAGTTTAAATGCAATCTGCTTGTGCTGAGTGGGTGAGTTAATCTGCAGAGATAACACCCACATGTAGTTCTCAATCCAGTATGTATGAAATGAGCTTTCCAATCAACACACAGCGAGCAAACCTTTTACCACATGGTGCAGTTTGCACTGGCCTGAGTCCTGCTAACTTCAAGAGTGATGCTCAAAATGGACCTGGGTCTAAAATTCAGTCCAAGTCTCTCAGCTGAATCACTGCAAACATAGAGAATATACCTCTTCTCTGCTTACCCTGTTGTAAAGGGTTTGGAATTCCTATTCTTGTGTTTTCAGAAAAGTCTCCTCCTAGTAAAATATTCAGAGATCTCTGAAATAAAAACAAATGTTTTGAAACTATTATTTCACTGCTGGACAGAAGAATGTGGGAACTCTGCAGGACTTTCAGTCAAAATTCATTGAGTTCCTGGGATTTTTCAGATGACCTCAAAGTCCCATTATTTTATCAAATTTGTATTCAGTCTGAATATTTTTTAAGTCCAAGAGCTCAAATATCTCTGTAACAATATGAATTATTAACAGAACTGAGAACTGGTTTCATTTCTTGACCCCCAAAAGCTGTACCCTAAGACTTGATCCTTGTTCTGCAACAATTAGGATTTTCACTTAGATTACTTGTTTTCTTTCCCCGTTTTAATGTGGAATAGTGAGGACAAAGCATTACAAATTAAAAGGAGATAAAACACGGATTTGTGTTACTCACCTATCAATGAAATACACTGTAAAGTATAATCAGTCTGCTATTTGAGTTCTCTGCAAAATTTGGAAAGCAATTAAAGAAATAAATTTAAAATTTTTTTGTACCATAATTATAGCTTATACAGAAGAACAATCACTGGCAAGAGGTTATCCCAGAGAAATTTGAACCAAACTCCATAGTTGGTCTTTACTAAGGGCTGGGAGCTGATGTCCATGGTGAAGGAGCTGTGAAGAAAAACACCAGGGACCGAGTCCCTCATGCCAGCTCATTTCTGGCTTGCCAAAGCCAAATCATTTCACTGTCTCAGCACCAGGCCCTTCCAACCATGACAATATAATCATAATCCTACTCCCCAAATCTGTGAGGGTTATGAAAAGGAAAAATCTAGAAAGCATTTTGAGATCACAAAATCCTTAAGTTTGGAAAATACCTCTAAGATCACAGAGTCCAATTGCTAACCTGGCACCACTGTGCTCACCACTAACTGTGTCCCCAAGAGCCACCTCCAAATGCCTTTTGAACACTTCCAGGGAAAATCATTATGACATCATAACAGCATTAACTGTGTGGAATAAGCTTTTCTAGGAGAAACTAAAGATCAATTGAACCACCAAAAGTTAAAGACCATGTCACCAGAGCTTTTGCCTTGGAAATCTTTTGCTTTCAGCTGGCATCCTGTGCCACTTTGCATTCTGAACCTCCAAATTCTGGATCCAAGCTCTTTTTGCCATGCTTTGTTATTTACTTTACTCAACATATGTTAGCAAACAAACCAAATGAGAGTAAGCTTATGTATAAAAGCATTTAAAAGCCAAGTAATCAAGTTGGGATAAGACATTCATGCTATGAATGATGTGATGGAGTTCATTAATTGGCTCTACTACAACAAGGACGGTGGATACAACTAAAATGCTATAAAGATGCCTCAGCCCCTAAGGTACACAGTTGCATGAGTAATCAGGGGAAAACAGGTGGGAAAAAATAAAACTAAGAGGAATTTAAAGTGTGATTCCTTAAATTCTAGGTATTACAAGATTTAAATCTTGGATTACTAGGAAGACACAGTAAATTTTGGGATGAAAGAAATGGCTAGAAACTCCTCTCTTCTGGTCACAGAAACACGTTTTGTCAAAGCAGGAGACAGACCCCTCTCCAGAGTTAGTGAAGGACAGTAGAACAAAATCCTGGAGCAAAGTCCAGGAGCTACAAACTTGCACAAAATTCACCACCAGCTGCTGCAGAAGTCAATGGCCCTACTTGAAAATAAATGATACCTGATATTTTAGAAAGTGAAATAAAAATGAGAGACTGCATTGCTCATGACTTCAAGCTTAATTGAGGACATGAGAGCAAATAAACCCTTTGGTAATGGAGTTGGCCATGTTATGTAAGACATTACTAGACATTACTGTGGTGATAAGAAAAAAAAATGAAGAAAAAAAAAGGGAAAATATTAAAAATAAAGTATAACAGAGGAAGCAAAAGAAAAATTATTAGTATTTATCTTTTAGTTGTAACACAGCCAGACATGTTACATCCAAGGACAATTTAGGCTCTTCTATATCTCTTGGGACAGTTTTTTACTTGAAAACAAAACTTAATGTAACTGAAAGAAATGCATATTGCTTTCTATCTCCAGGGATCTTGTGAGGGCTCACAAGGGCTGCTAGGGGCCAAGTGGTGATAATACAACTCCTAGAAATAGTTTGGTTCAATTTGGAGACTTGATTCACAATACTAAACATGGAGTAAAGCAGATGCTATCAGCCTGTGCTGATTAGACTGGCCAATGTGATATCAGTTATTATATTTTTGATTTGAAAGCTTCCTGCTGATCTGACTAGTCTGCACTGTTAGAGGCTTGAATACTTTAACTAGATTGAACATTAGGCTGAACTGTCTCTCTGAAAAAGTGAAGGATAAGCCGGAAGACACCAATCTTTGCCTGCAGAGAGACAGCAGGACAAACCACCAAATCAGGTTGGCAAGAATCCTGCAGAAATGGAAACCTGACTGATACAACTATCCATTGGAATGGACTGTCGTAATAAGAATAATTGGTAACAGCTGTAATTGTATTGTATTATTTCATTGGAAGTCCCAGCATATTAAATGTTGTGCTTCTGAGATTCGTTATCAGCAAGGACTGCTCATGTATCCAAAAAAGAAATTATAGTTCTGAAAAAGCAACAGGGGCTGCAGCCTGAGCAGTACCTCTGTGCACTCCTAACAAAGCACATGAGTAAGGATTTCAGTGCTGCTGCAGCCAGGAATCTGGAGTGACCAGAGACACTGTAAATTGTCTTCACCTTGTTTAATTGTAATTTGTTAAATATAAATGCATAACTTAAAGTCAACTCACAATGCCCTGTTGTATGGAAGCACACAGCTCCCTTTGAGGAGCCAGAGACTCTGCATGAATATCTGAGGCTGAATTTTAAGCTCATTCAGGTTACAAATAATGGTATTCACTGCAGTTGTATAAAAGTGACCTGCATGTTCCTGATGCATGGAGCGTTGGGATGGAGTTGTTAAATCCAAGAAGCAGCTAGGCTTTAAAGATTTGCAATTGCACCAAAAGCACTGATAAAGAACAGTTGATTTCTCTCATTATGTAAAATGTTGATGCTCTTGTCTTGGCCAAAGAGGTGAGAGCATAAGATTTTCTGCTACTTACAGGTCGTTTGGTTGAAAAACATTATCCCTTTGCAGTTTGGTCTATTGGCAATTAGATAACAAATACAGGACTTGTAGATGGAGTCAAAAACATTGCCATGCTTTACAGCCTGCTTGTACAATAACTCTCTAGCTGGCAATGCAAAATGAAAAAAAAAAATAAACAGATAAAAAGCACAGAGCAGAACTGTAACGTAGCAAAGCCCTGCTGATTTCAACAGAGCTGTGTGAATTTACTGAGCATTCTGTGCCTTACTGGTGAGTTTTGAAGCTTCTATAATTAACTAAGATAACTCATTAAAAGTGGCTTCTGCATGCAAGGTTTGTTTCCCATGCAAATCTTATGTCCCTTCCAAATCAGGTTCCATCTGAATGTGAAATTCGCGCGCCAGAAAGATGAGACTTTTTGGAGATGCATGTAGAGAGGGAGCTGTGCAGAACATGAATGGGATATTGGGATATCCAACAGAAGATACCAAAGATGTCTGCAAAAATTCTTTTGTGATTGTAGATTGATCAAACACACAAAGAAATTAAATATGGTATTTGTTAAACAGAGAAGGTAATAGACTCATGGAATCATTTAGGCTGGAAAATACCTCTAGGACCATTGCACCCAACCATTAACCCAACATTGCCAAGGCCACCCCTAAACCATTTCCCCAAGTACCGTATCCACATCTCTCAAATCCCTCCAGGGATAGTAACTCCACCTCTTCCCTGGGCAGCCTTTTTCAGTGCTTGATCAGTCTTGTGGTGAAGAAATTTTTCTTAATATCCAACGTAAACCTCTCATAGCACAACTTGAGGCCATTTCCTCTCATTCTATCACTTGATTTTTGAGAGAAGAGACCTTCCCACACGTGGCTACAATGGTCTTTCATGTACTGGTAAAGAGCAATGACCCAAGCTTTTAGGTCAACAATTTCCATTTTTTAAATTATGACCTTGAGTAGTAGGATTTTTTTAAGAAAGTAATTTGAGATGGCATTACCTTTCCCACTGGTGCCTACAATAAACTTCCATTATTATTTGCAAAAAAATTACCAGATTTCAAGCTGCAAGACTTGAAAAGCTTGGGAGCCAGAGACACTTTCTTTGCTCCACTGAAACCAAGACACTTCTGGAGAACAGTATTTCTTATCATTTGCATATAAGCACATATTTACATCACGCTGAGAGTGACTGCTACCCATGAAATGAGTGGCACAGCATAACAACAACCACAATAATGACAATCTTTTCATTCCATCACCTGCACCATGTCCCACTAATCTGTGTTTCTGGAATTCAAGCAAACATCCCAGGCACTGTCAATTTTAATATCCATCTCTGCACTCTCTCTCCTTCCTTGCACTGGCTCAGAACTGTAACAGGTATCTATGTCTTGCCAAATGCAGAAGTTTAATTTGAAATTAAAATTAATGTTTAATATTAACATAAATGCATTTTTTTGTGTGTGTGTAGTTAAAAATTACTTAACATTTGAATGTGAGTATCAAATTCTCTTAATCAAATCCCAGGCTCTGTAGTCTCCTTTAAACCCTGATGGGCAGCAGCCATGAGGTGTGCCATGTGTTTGGGTTTGACAGTGAGAGGAATACACGTGCAGCTGTGCCAGGACAAACCCAGTGCATCTCACACTGCTTTACCTGCCTGCTGCCACCATCCTGTGTTCCATGATAATTGCAACAAGGTTTTGCCAATCAATTAAAACCCACATTGTCTCCTCTCTGTACACAAACAGCACAGAAACGCCACATCTTTTTTTTTTTCCCCAGCAATTCAGCCCTTCAAGTTACATTTTTGTCACCCTTTACCTCAACATCCACATTGTGGCTGTCAAGGCAGGAGGCAGCAGTGACAGCCACATCTTGAAGAGCCATCTTTCCCTCTCAAATAATCTAGTTTGCAATGGATATCTTTACCTACTATTCTTCTATTTTCCATCTCATGAGCTGCCATGAAATTGGCATTTAAAATTAATTGTACGGTAAAACCCTGCAGATTCCAGAAGCTGTGTCTGAGATTTGTGGTGAGGCAGTGGGACCAGAATCCCCCCTGTATTAGTTTTCTGTCTGCTACATAACTGTGAATGAGTGCTAAAGGGGATTATTAGGCCCCAGTGGTGAGATAGAGTGCATATAACTAATCTGCATTGCTTATCTCGAGCAGACAGTGGTCTGTCAGGACCTGTCTACATGCCCTCCATGCTTGTCCCTTGCCTTTATTGTCTTGCCTCTGCTGTTGCTGCTGGTGGCTCTCCCGTGCTCTTATAAACAACCAATTACTGCCCCAAACAGATGTCTGTGGCTATGATCAAATAATTCAGTTGGAGTGAAGAGGCCTTAAGCAGGTCAATTCCATTCAGTTAGACATGGTATCTGAGCGGAGGCGAAAGGAGGCACTGCAGGGTGACCTGAACTTGTGAGTTATTGAGAGCAGGTAAAGTTAGGACAGCGGATAATGAATCAGCTTTTGCTGCTTAACACTGTAAAAATACATAAAATGAAAGCTGAAGAATTATTTAAGCTTAAGAATTATTTAAGCTAAAAAATTATTTACCCTTTTGCCACTAAAAATAGAATGGATTTTTTTTTAACGGAAAAGTGAATTCCTTTACACAGTACAACATTTTCATATTATGCATTTGAATTAATAAAAGACACATTCCTCCCTGAAACGAGCCATTAGTTTATAAAGCTAAAAATTTATATATAGAAACAGAAGAACAGTGAGTAAGCTTGGTAGGAAATTTTTAATTAATTCTAGTACTGATGAACCATAATCTCCACAAAGGAAATTTGATACATGTGCTTTTGACAAAGTACGATTTCCATTAAAATATTGTGCAAACTTCAGGGTTTATAGCTTGCTCATTCAATAAATTTGTATTTAGCTTTTGTCTTCCTCAGCCTGCAGAGGAAACAATGCGTATCGGGCAGATGCTCAGGCATCAGAACAATTAATGTAGCCCTAAAAAAGAAAAAAACCAAAAAGATACCAACTTTAAATCTTTTGTGCCTGTGCACCCACCAGCCACCCTACACACGATCATAAAAATACATGGTTGTTTGATGGGTGGTTATGTTAAGCTGTAACCATAACCAAAAGCCATGACCAAGGGGGTGAACGAGAGAATCCTTTTATTGTCGCCTCCTGATTCAAAAGCTTTTACAGCAAGATTTTCCATTCTGCATTGCTGTCATACAGCCACCCAAGCATAATGGCCTGATCACTATAAATTCATTGGGGATTGGGCCCAGAGAAACAAGTAAATTCCCTTGCAAGACCGAATCAATACTATTCATGTTATGTCTAACTAAGATTATATAAACTAAATTCATAGGCCCAGGTAAGGCTTAGCCAGCAAAAGATGGTTGCAAACACCGGAGAAATCTGAGACAGTTTCAGAAACAGTCTGAGACAGTTTCCTAGAAATTTCTCAGAAAACGTCTCAGACTTCCCCAACCAGGAGAGAGTCTTTTCCCAAAAGAACTTATGATCTCTGGATATGATTTTAGCACAGAGCCCAATGTAGAAGCCAAAGAGAATCTGGCTTAGGCATGAAGGAGCACTGGGAGAGATCATGTATAGAAGCAAGACCTCTGGATCTTTAACTGCCCTTTTATCTCAAAGCAGCAAAAAGTTGCAGAGAATTTTCATAGTTTTTGGAAAGACAAATCCTGTAACAAGGGCAGGGGTTTGGGAATACCAGAAGATTAAGAAGCAGCAGCAGCAGGTGGCCCTTTATGGGAACTGAGGACAAAATCAGAGGTAAACGAGAAGAAGTGGTAGGCAAATCTAGTATATATGAAATGGAAGAGACTGGCATTTTGTATGTAGATGGAATAGACAAAGAGATAAATATAAAGATAGGAAAATGAGAGATAAGAGAAGGACTGAGAAGAGGACAAAAGGCAAACAGGTCTTTGGGACTGGTGAGCAACACCTGAGAAACAGTGCCACGGCTGACATTGAAGGCTGAGTTAGAGACAATAAAGAAATTATTTAATGTTTATTACCAAGAAAACTCTCTAAATAGATTTAAAACTTAGTCCTGTGTTGGAGTACAGTTTACTGTGGGGAGCTAAGCCACAACTGAAAGGAAGAACTTTTCCTGAAGCCACGGTCCCATTTCCAGTTAATTCCTTGTTCATCTCAGTGTAGTCTGGACCATGGACCTTAACTCTGGAAAGGGAGACCATACCTGGAAACTTCACAACACCCGTGATCCCAGGGCAAATTTCATAACAAAAAAAACCAAAACAACACCTGCTCCTACAGCTTATTTTGTGCTGTTTGCTGCTAGAGCAACTCAGCATTTCTGAGCCGCCTGACAAGGTTTGTCCAGCAAAGCATTCTCAGAGATACCTATACAAACAGCTGGTACCCCAGATCACATCCACAATTTTCATAGAATAAACCCATGATATTTACATACAGTTTTACAGACTGTTAACACACCCTGCAATTTGTACTTGCTTATCTCTACTCCATACATTTAAGACTTAATTTTTCATTAAAAGTCAGTTTCTCTCAAAACACTAATTGTAGGTACTTCTCCATCAGCTATGTCTGATTTCTCATTAGGGGACATCTTATTCACAGTATCTGAAGACCAAGAGAGTGTTGAAATCCATCCTTCCTTCTTTCATATTATCACATTGAAAATAAGCTTAATTACTCTACTTTTCTTCTTAGACACAGACTTCCTATATTGACAGCTTCTGAGGTGTGGTTTGATCACAGAATTAGAATATGTCACAAAAGAGAACAGCACAGAAATAGCATAAACCACAGCCAAATCACTGAAAACCCAAAGAAGCGTATTCCTAGTCCACTTCCTTGCTGGAAAAACTGAAAGTAGGAAACATGCAGTCTTCATGCCTGGGATGCAACTAAAGAGCTAAAATGCAATCTTTAAAACCATCTTCAGTGTTTTATTACCTGCTCATTGTCTTTCTGAATCCGTCTGTGCTGCTTCACACCCTCATGATTGACATTGGCTCCTAACAGCCTAAACTGCTAAATTCAGACTAAACGGTTAAATTCAGCTAATCTAGTTGAGTTGAAGTGTTTCATTTTGGAGAACTTTTCAAACAGTAACCTAATGCATTGACAAAAGGATAAAATATGCGAGTCAACTGTTTTAACTCATTTTGTAAAAGCAGCCCACCGGGAAAGATCCCGTACCTGCAGTGTTTTCCCACAGCCTGGGGCAATGCTGCAGCTCTCAGCTCAAAAACTTGCCCTCTACAGCCTTCCAGACAGATCTACACCACCTTTGGATATTTAAGGAAGCACCACCAGCAGAACAACCTATTATTTAAACGAGGGACTGACCTGCAACACCTGCCCAGTGCTGTGCTGCATTAACCTTACTAGCTGAAACCTCTCTGCTTGAAACGCTTAGGAACTCTATTAGTCACAAGGGTAGTCAGTGAAACACAGTGGCCCAGAGGATGACTCAAATAGCTAAAAGCACACATGACATGCTCTGAAGTTAAGAAAAGCTTCAACTGAAGGAGAACAAGAAACAGGAATTCCTTTCTAGTGCCATGATTTAAAGGAAAATAAGGAAAATCCTTAAGTGTGAAGTCAGTTGCTAAGCTGGTGCACAAACATTGAGTCAAATTCTGCCTTGCTTTTCACACAGAAGACTGCAAATGGTGGAATATGGCTTGTCCTTGGGCTCTCTTTAAAGCCCATCTGCAGAATCCTCTACAGGCACAGGGCTCCCACAGACCACAGCTAAATTCCAGCTGCATTTCAATGACTTGCAGCTCCATTATTTTTCCCATACCAATAACAACGTGCGTCTATGCAGTGCCAGGCCATGATGTTGAAAAGATCTGTTCTGCCTTCAACAGCCGTTTGCAGCTTTGCTCGTGTCCATCTTAAAACCAATCCCTGCATAAAACCATGTGCTGGATGGATACTCCTGGGTCACTCAAGTACAGTTTTACAAGTTCAACACCAACAAGAATATGGGCCAGAATATTTCTTTATGGCACAGGTGAGATCTGAGATACAGTTTGCAGAAGGCACTGTAACTTGACTGTTTGGGCACTTATTGTCAAAAGTATCAAGAGTTCATTAGAAAGTAATTAAGCAAGAGAATATCTATGAGGAAATACTACATTCTCTTGAGGGAACATGGGCCAAGTCACAGAGCAGAGATCAACTCAGTGGTGCAGGCTGCAAGAAGATAAAATTAGCAAATAGCATAAGCAGAACAAACTGATTTCTGTTCTCTCAAGACCATAAACCTGGCTTGGTGTTAGTCCAGAATGGGTGGGAAGAGATTCCAGGCAAGTAATGCTTGCTGATCCCTGGAGGGTTTCCAGTTTAGCATACAAGAGAATACATGAGGTGTATTCTCAGCCCAGATACTCTTAGAATCATTGTACCACTGGTTTGTGCTGAATAACTAATTAACCTTAGCTTCAGCCCAAAGGAGGTAAAAACCATTCAACATGCATTTAGCAGTGATAAAAATCAATCTGTTAAAGAACAGATGTGGCCCCTGGTTTGGTCAAGATATTTCTAAAATATTAAACAATCATTCCTGTAATATAAATAACAGGAGCGTAATTGAATTAATATTGACGAATAGTAATTGCTCCTTGTTCCTCAAGTCTGCCTTTTATTAGTGGGAGGAGTGGTGGAGGTTATTGCCTCTCAAAAAAAAAAAAAAANAAAAAAAAAAAAAAAAAGAAATCCTGAGGCCCGGAGGCACCTTTTCTGCCTTATTATTATTGTAATAATGAGGGCAACTGATTTGATCTCTCCTTACACAATACTGCAGCACAGCGATGGCTAAATAAACAGCCAAAGTCCTTTTGTCCCTGTGGGCTGTTTCTCGGTAATTAAAATCAATAGGATCTTTCTCGGAGGATCTCTTTAACCTCATAGAGCTACACTGTTCTGAGCAGCCAATGTAAAACAAACAAATGAACTCACAGTCCTTGTTGATGGGGAAAATAAAATACAAGCAACACATTATTTTATTAGGAAAATATTGGTTTTAGAGAAGGGTCATGGAAGGGGCTGTATTTAAACCTTTTGATTTTTTTTAATTTCTTTCTCCTTTCCCACCCCCTCCCCCCTCCTCACACTTTCTTTAAAAAAAAATACTCTGGCAGCATCCTGTATTCCCAGAGGTCATGTGAGCTAAAACAGTCCATTGATCTTCCTTCTTCCAGAAGGGGAATAGGCAACAGAGGAAAAATAAACATTACCCACTTGAAGCTTGTGGAAACCCAACTTCTCTGCACAAGGTGCTGTGCATTTTAGGTTCAGGAGGGAAGTAAGTCAAGGTCCCCAGGATTTCACTGATGCTGGTAGATGCAACTGCATGTAATTATGGACAAGGACAGTGCAGGCTGTGGGGGCTGGGGTCCCTGTGTACACACCAATCCCATGGTAGATATCACTGACGCTGCTCCCAGGGAGTTGTGGTGGTGATGACCAACAAGTCAGGAAGAAAAGGATTTACACCACATCATGGAAGATTTTTGAACCTTGAGCTGTCTTGGATGACACAATGTTACTGAACACAACACTTCCTTAGATGAATCTGCTCAGTGATGTCTTGTCCAGGTACACAGAAAGGTGAGCTGAACTTTGGTCTGACACACTGGCAGCCTCTCTTTGTGCTGTCACTTGTTACCAGGGAAAGAGACAAACTCCCTCCTGCCAGGAAATTTTAGGGAGCACTGAGGTCTCACCTGAGCCTCCTTTCCTCCAGTGCCCCCAGCTCCCACAGCTGCTCCTCATCGGAGCTGTGCTCCAGACCCTTCCCCAGATCTGCTGTCCTTCTCTGGACGTACTCCAGCACCTCAATGCGTGTCTTGTAGAGAGGGGCCAAAGATGCTCAGGAGTGGGTGGAGAGGGTGGATCTTGAACTCAGAACACCCAAAACAAGGTGCTGCTAAAGCAAGCAATACACAAGCAATGTAGGAAGTAATACAAGAAAACCTAAGCATGAAGCTGTTCTCATTGGTATCTCTGCTCCAGGATCCTGTCTGACCTGCTGATACAGCCATGTACAAGTAAATAGGAAAGCTTCCAGTGTTTTTCAGGATACAATGAAAGGAAAATCCCTCTGTGCCTGGGTTTTAAGCACTGTGGCTGTTGGGGCTTTGACCACCACGAGGCTCTGGCTGGGAACAAGAAAGACCTGAGGCATGTGCTACAGATGCCACCGTGAGGTTACATGTGCCATCCAGGCAGGCCAGGACCTGCCAGTTAGGGTTAACTGATGTTCCATACATAAAATCCACTTCCAATTGCTCTTAGACCCAGCAAGCTTTAATCTTATAAAGCTGAATGTTTTTTGTTCTCAGGTTTGTGGCTCTGGAAAGTGTAACCTCTGGAATGTTTCAGAAAAGTGGGCCAGCTGTTTTCCAAGGGAAAAAAAATAAATTGAAAATAAAACACACAGGCATTAAACAATCATATGTTGGGAGATCTTTCCTCTGAACAGCAGTAACACCTTTATGTGCTGGGCAGCAACTTGCTATTTACAGGTGAGGTGGTGAAAAGAAGCCATAACCATGGAGATTTTCAAGTTAAGAGCTGTGGAAAAAAAAACCTCTGTGTTCACTTGCTCAGTATAGGTTTCCTCAGATTCTACTGGCTACTGAATAAATAATAATACTTACAAAATAAAGAGATCCTGTACACAACAAAGCAAACTGCAGACAGGCTTGGGAGAGATCCCGAAACCAGGTGGGACTGAGCCACCAGCACAGGAGGGAGCAGAGAGGAGACAGATCCAACAGGTGTGAGGCAAATCTGAATTCTCTGTGCCAACAGCAGAGGCAGCCACTGCAGGAGTGCAGCTCCCAGGGCATGTCCCTCCTGTGAGATGCTCAGCAGGGAGGCAGGGCTGTGTTATTTTATTCCAAATCCAGTTAGATGTCAGTGACCACCCTCGAAATGCCCATATTGAACTGCAGAAAATTAACATTTAACAGCACTACACAGAATCATCAGCTCTCTCCTGTTCTCCAAAAGCAGGGTCAACTACAGCCGCACCATTCCTGATGGTTAGCTGACATTAAATGCCTCAAACATCAGAGACTCCAGTATTTCCCTACCCATCATTCCCAGCATTTCACCATCCTTACCCATAAAACGTTTTCCTAATTTGCAACACTGGATGCAATTTGAGCCCACAACAGCAGTAGATAATTTCCTCATTTCCTGCAACAAGACCTAATATGCAATATTTGAAGACCATATTAGCACTGTTTAAACCAAATGAAAGGATCAAATATTCTTTTAGCATGTGGAATTCTAAGGGTTTGTGGTAATTTTGTTACTGTGCTTGTATTCTCTCTCTAGTTGGTCCGTGTCTTCCTTGGACCAAAGTGTCCGGCTTGGAGCTCATTTTCCAGTGAGGCATTTGGATGTATGTGGTTAACTGTTTCTCTCTGTTGGCAAAAGGCTTTGGAAGGCTGCTCTTCTTGTCCAATTTGTGCATTTCTGACCATCTTCATCCCTCAGGAAAGTGAGGATAGCCTTTCCAAAGACACATCAACACTTAAATCATAAGGATTGCAGAGATGTGTTTACTCCCTTGAATTGCTACAAATTCTATCATATTACAGGATCAAGATTTAAAAAATTGGTTTCAAGTGAAAGGGATAAGCAACTTTGGTTTTTAACAATTTATTCACAAAAGCCTCTTTCCTCTGGTTTCTATCATCTTTATTCCTACTGCTGTGGGCTATGTTACAGTTCCATAGAATTTTTGCTGTACTATTCACACTGCTAAAGCTCTTGTGAATGGAATAATTTGTGAACATAATATTGAATTCTTCACCTTTTGTCTACACATCCATGGAAAGGAAGCATTTTTACATATTTCAAAACAAAACAATCAGATACAAAGGAAATTGTGTAAAAGCTGATTAAAGATAATGGAACTCTTGTGAATAAAATTGCATCTCACTTACCTCCATGCATGTTATAGACAATTATAGGTTAAGTGTGCAGAAAGCTGGTGCTTCTGGTTTCAGTTCAGGGAAACTCTCTTATCGCTATAATTTGCCTGAGAGAGGAGATGAGCTGAGTTCCAGCTCCTTTTCCATATAAAGGAATTAATTGATTGTGTTTATACTGCGCTGTGCTCAGTAGATGATATCGATTCTCTGGTTTGTGGTTCTCAGTTTGAAGACATCAAACTCGGATGAATGCAAACAGCTGGGGGCTGAAAAACCACCCAGGGGTGGTTTAGGGCTTGGGGGGATTTTTTGTTTTGGTATAGTCGTGGGCTTTTCTAAAACAATAATTACCTAATTAATTACTTGGAGTTAAAATATATGGATAAACTTTGCTAGGTAAAGCTCTCTCAGGTAGACCTTGCTACCATTCCCTCTCATTTACTGAAAGACAAGGGGAATATAATTTCTCAAACTGCTCTCAGACTGTGGCTCTGCCCAGGGGGTGAGATGAGTTTGAGAGTCACAGCCCCTTTTGTAAACTATGAGTTTCTGGAGTTGTGTGGCTATTTAATTCTTTGAGGCATCTAAGGACCTTCACACCTGAAGATGTCTGACTATCAGGCAGCTGCTATTGCTGATCTTGGTTTATCTCTGTGTGTCTATTTAAATTATCTGAACTGGAGAAGAGTGTCAGTGTTAAATGTGAGTGGCAGCTTTGTATTATCTAGTCTGCAATTACAGCAACTGCACCTCTTAAGATACTAATCAGTTGACTGTATATTTTAAATAAGAAAATTATTTCTCGAGCTCTGTGGCAGCCATGAAGCCTGCACTTTGCAAGGGTGATGGAATAATCCATCGAGAAACTCAAATCCAGTTATCACGCCTAATAATCCAACATGCTGATAACTCTACAATGACCATAAAAAACCACGCTCACACAGCCCCCAAGGAAGGACAACCATAACACCCCATCCAGCACAGCAGGCAGTTTGAAAAGTTGTGGCAAACAATTTATTTTCCCCCATTTGGGACATTCATACATCATTCACTTTGACCCCACTCTGCTCTGTCACTCATGGAATTATCTGGCCATTTCAAACTCAGGAGAACAATTTATCTGCCTCTGTACCTATAGATATTCAAATACATGGGGATTATTCTACATCTCATGCAGGGAGCTCCTACACAGAGCTGCAAGTATCCGACCACCAGAAGAGAGAAGACCAAAATAAAATTAAAATACTATTTGCTTGTGCTATTTTGCTCTAAACCCAAAATTACTCCACAGAGAACAAGGTAGATTTAAACTTCTGCTGAGTCAGAACTCTCTATGATTTTGAACTTGCAGCAGCATTTTACACCCACTGCTAAAATATGCACTTAGCCATGCAAGGTGAGACGTTGGACTTTGGAAGAGCTAATCCTGATTTAGAGCAGTGCAAGTGAGGACTGAATCCCCTAAGCAGAGTTACTCTGCACTGAGCTGTCTTCATATTTACCTGCCTCTGTAAGTTGATACATCTTCAAGGACTGCATTCGTTCAATAGATACATAAACTCACATGGATATTACGGAGTGAATATCCTCTGTTCCCTGTTCAACCCTGTCTCTCTGTATTTAAACAATATTTCTTCTTCTAAATTACCACTGAGTTGGCAACACTTTAATCTTCAACCTGAATTTGTACAGGACAAGAAATTTCATCCAATAGAGCCTCTCTCCTTAAGCTGCCTTTCACAACCTCTCATGGCTTTTCAGACTTAATTTTCTGTAGATTGCTTGCCCACTCAATAGGAGAAACTGGAATGCTCACAGCCTGCAGAGCTGGTGCCTGCAAAAAGATGTCAAGATTGTTCACTGCAGCCCCTGGATGGAAGCTTAACTGCTAGTGGCTGCTTTTAGCACGTCAATGTGAATTACTTGACTGGCAAAACTAAGCAGCAATTAAACACCTCACCACTAAGCGGAAATGAGAAATTTACTGTTTGGTCTTCAGATAAGCTAGAGCCTCCTGTGAGCTACTGTTATCAAACCCCAGGGAGGACCAGTTAGAGTCAGAACAGTCTCAGTCTGTGGCCAAAAGGGAAAATATTTCTAGTGATAAAAATTGATTTCTTTTTCATTCTCCCCTTGTGGTTTTCCTTGAGTGCTGATAGCAGAGGCCATGAGAAGGGGAAGGCACTGAGATTACACCTGGAAACAACTGTGTTGTACTGCTCAGTTTAGTTAGGGACACAGTGGATGGGAATAGGACAGGCAAAGCCCTCTCCATGTCAGCAGCCACCTTAATAGGGGACAAAGGAACAAGTGAAAATCCCCTTGCACACATAGAGGAGGCAACAAAAGAGAAAGTTTCCTCAGCAGTATCAACAATCCAAGTCTGAGATTTCCTGTCGGTCCTTTTCAACTTGTCTGTCAATGTCTAGAACCTCAGTGAAGACACTAATGCATTGAACAAAGTGCCAACAACCACTTGTTATTACCTCGCTTTCTCTTTTCTGCTTCCTGAGTTTTTTTCTCTCACTGCTTTTGATCCAAATTTTTCTCATCTCTAAACAACTGCAAGCAGGCTACAGGCAGGGGAAAGGAGAAGTAACACCCAGGTGAAAACTGATATCTACTTGTACACCATTTCATAGTCCCCATCATAGTGATGTGGTTCTCTTTCATTGACCTTGATCTTTAACTGCCTGATATTAGAAGTGTAGTTTTCCAGTGTGTCCTCCCGATAAAAGCCATTCAAATATTTTTAGACAGATTTTTCCATGGACTGCTGTTGATAAACTGTGCATATCCTCCAATCCACTCACAAAAGAACAATTTTTAATATCCAGTGTGAGGAAGTCTGATCATATAGCTGTTTCCTTCCATGGTGATCTCATAAATCCCTCTCCTCAGGCAAGGTCACTTAGGCAGATACTGTTCAGTCTAGGAACAGTTAAAACAAATGTGATTTATGTGCTGCTTTCTGCTCCTGGATGGTTCACATCTGGCTAGTCCACCAGCACCTACATTACATCTGGATGAACAGCAGCTACTGGGAGGTGCTAAAATTGCACAGCTCTAACAGAGTAACAGGCAAAGCCTTGTGTGTTGAGAATGTAATTTGTGATGTTTCTCCACCTGCCACTCACGTACACACACTTTATCTGTACTTCATGGGATTTCAAAGGCTGTCTGTCAGACAAGAAAATTAATTAGTCAGTAGGTATTCCTCACAGTCACTTGTGATGAATTTAAAGCTTTAGAGAGGACCAGCTTTAAGAGCAGTGCCTGTTTTTCTCAAAGTCTTGGTGATAATTGCTCCATGTTTTATTTAACTAGTGATGAGATGAGGCTGAACTCTATGTTTCATTTTACCAGAGCTTCTTTGATACGAGACTCTGGTTCTTCACTTGGAAAAGGGGTAAGTACTTATTTTTCCATAACAAAACCCACATCTGCCTATACAGTCAGAGACTGAACACACAGAGTGAGTCAGATTCATTCCCCCTCACCACAAGACACACACTGAGGTGCTGGAGCCTGTCCAGAAAAGGGCAGCCAAGCTGGGGGAGGATCTGGAGCAGAAGTCTGATGAGCAGCTGAGGGAGCTGGGAGTGCTTAGCCTGGAGAAATGGAGGCTCAGGGGAAAACTTACCACTCTCTACAACTCCATGAGGTTGCACAATTTAACAATTAAACCATAAGTTCTTCAGGTGAATAACAGCTCTTAAATAGGATTTGCATAGTGACAGGCATAAGAGAGCATCCCATTCACTCATATCAACATCAAGCAACACCTGGAGCCAGCTTTAAAAGTCAACACTTCTCCTCAAAGCCAGAGTTGCACTGGAGAAATGGTCCATGACAGCTAATGCATTTCTGGGTAGTTTTAAACCATCTCTGCATGGAATTGTAAATTCTGAGTCTGACAGTCCAAAAATATGACAGATTGGTTCACATTTATTGAGGAATTCACATTCCTTCATGGGTTTAGGCAGCTGATTTCACTGTGACAACTAGGTGAGCAATTTTAAGAAAATTGTTCTAGCATCCAAATCTTTCACTAAGTAGGTTCTTAATTTTCGTGCACATTGACATCAGTTCCTTGGTTTTGCACAACCTGTGCAGAAAACAGGGACACACCAGGAAATAGGAGTTACCACGGGCTACCTCCAACATCTCAACATAAATTCTACCACATGAGATTGTCACAATCTCTCTGTATTGCCAGTACCCATTTCTCTCTATTAAGGGGGCTTAGTGCATCCAAAATACTTTGGACCACTATTTTAGGATAATGTAGTTCATGCACTACATGTCCTCTTTTTTCTCCCCTCCAACTGAAAAGAAAGCCAAGGGTGACAAGACCAGGCATCTCTGTCTCCTGCTGGACAAAAGAATTCTATATCATGTATTCAACTACAATGGCCTGAATTTCAAATTTCACACACAAGATATCCTCTGTGCCATGTCTGAAAACAATAAGTAGTTATAAATTATACCATGTAGCCCAAAAAGTCAGCCAGCCATGAAGAAAAGGCAACCCTCCCTCTACAAATAACAGGGCTGACCTTTTCCACAGCAAGATATAATGCACCATCAATGTTCAACATTTTAAAGTAATATCTGAGCTCTAATAACAGAGTGCCCAGGCCTTGGGCCCATAATCCAGAAACACCAAAACCAGAGCTCCTATTCACCAAGTGCTCATCATTCCACAGCATCAGCAACAGCAGTGACTTTTCCAATGATTCAAAGGGCCCATCATGTTTTCTCTTCCATCAAAGGCACTGAGTACTCGTTGCTTTGTAATAGTTTGGAATATCTAGGCCCAAATCCCAGCTGAATTCCTGACCTTATTCAACTCAGAAATTGATTTCTACCTTTGCAATGGAAAACCAGGTTGAGAGCCAAAAACATCAAAACTGAAGAAAACCAGATTCTTCATCTAAGTGTATACTTCTTGGTCATAAAAAACAAAAGGTCCCTGTCCCACAAGCTCTTCTACTGCCTTCCTGTACAGTAAGTGATCTTACCTGTGTTTGTCTCCCCATAGCTTGCCCAGCCCACACCACAGTTACATGTTCTGCAAGGGAAATCCACATTTTGCAAATATTGCTGGTAACCCATCTGTGCATAGAGATTAAAAAAAAAAAAAAAAAGCTTTGGTGTCCATTTGACTACAAGCACTGTTTTTCATTCTGCATTTCTGGAGGCAGGGTATTTGGTGATCCAGCCCAAAGCAGCTAGTCTAGGAAAAACTCTATGTGTTTGACTAACCACATTGGCATTATAGCAATATTTCATCTGCCTAAGGCATTCTTGGAAGTCAGGACTAAGGTTCTGTGAATTGTGTATTTGAGTGGAAGTCACAAACACAGCACTTCTGTGTCACTAAAAATCCTTGAGTCAGAACTGCCACCTGTGCCAAACACTGGGATTACAGGAGAAATTGGTGAAGGCTTCCTCTTCCTCCTCGTTTTGCATGAGCTCATGTGAGATCTACAATTTATCTCTCTTAGCCATTCTTTGTACCCCTTTTTTAGCATCCTACCTGCACAAAAGAACAAACAGCCCAGAACAAAACACAACTATGCCACGTCCAGGTCTGCCCCCAACCCTGCATGGCATCTGGACAGGCATCCACTGGGATCAATGCATTGGAACCAGTGGGATTTTTTTTCTCTTTGTGCCCAAACAATCTAGAGAAAAGGGAAGAAGGGATTTTCAGTGCGGCAGGTTCTCACAATCTGATTTTTTTCAGTATATTCTGGCACGGGAGGATGGCTCTCCTCCCCCCTCTCACCAAGTCAGTCAACCTGGAAAGAAGTGGGATGGAAAACTCAACTCCTGATTTAAAATCATTTCAGGCTGAGGTTTTGCCAGAGGAATCGCAGCTGTGACATGCCCACCACTCTAACCATGGTGAATGAATCTGGCCATGAATCGTTAAGCTCCCCAAGCATCCACCGCTCTCAGCCCGCTACTAATCACTCAAAAATCTGGCTCTCCGGTCTATTTGTCGTAAGAAATTGCTCCAATTCAAAAGGATGATCTGGAAGTTTAATATTAATCAAAACAGGGCATGTACCAGCAGAGATGTTGTTTAAGCCTAAGTGTGAGATAAAAGAAAATAATTGTGCTCACCAAATTCTGCACAGACACGAGAAAAATGGCTCGCCAAGGTTGAGGCAAAGCAGAGGCATCCACCAGCCACCTCTTCCCAGCCACTGTGGGGCTACAGCACATGCAGAAGTGGAGCTTGATGTATTTTTTCTGTCCAAGAGGGTTGTTGGTCCAGCCAAAGCACAAGTGAGCTGCAAAAAAAATCCCATTCAGGGGCATCTTACTTGGCTACTGATGCTGGATTTGTCATCTAAGCTGTTATCCAGGCTGCAGTGAGAAGTGGGAATTTGGGGGCAATAATTAATTTCATCCTAAGGCAGCTGTCCAGAGCAGATTGAATAAAACATCATTAGAACTGGGATTAGGAAGGACACTTGGCTGTGGGGCTCACAGCAGGAGTGGGGCAGTAGCAGCACCCTGGAGATCACCAGGGCTGAGATGAGTTGGAAACAGTTTAATTTAAAGGCTGGCAATATCTGAGCAGCTCCTTCCTTTGGAAGCCCAATCCTTGTTTCCAGACAAACCTGTTCAGCCAATTTCTAATTAATTGAGTTCTGTTTTAAAACCAGTAGCAGTATGGCTGCACTCTGCAATTGTCCTCCAGTGTCAAAAAAATGATACATGTGTTAATATCCTGCACATTTTAGGCTCTGAGAAGCAAACTGACCCTGTGGAACAGTCATTAGTTGTTTTTTAATTAACTGCTCCACAATTTCTCCCAGATCTTGCAACAACTTGCAGAAATGGGGAAGCAAAGCTGCTCAGCAATAAACGGCAGCAGTTGTGCTCATATGCCAGAACAACTTTTTTTCTCATGGATGTTTGTCACAAGGCTGTCTCCCTTTTACCAGTACCAAATCTACATCAAATGGAGTTTTTAAAACAATGTAATGAGAGTACTCACCATTAAACTCCCATCTTCATTAGTATCTCATTTAACTGTTGAATTTATATCCCAAAGCATCTTTAATTTATTGATTGTTTCTAGCAGGGTTTTTCTCCCGCGTTATTTTTCTTTCTATTTAGCATCAATTAGTGGAATCTGGGCGATGATTTGAATTCGGGTTTTGACATGGAGGGTTACAGATGTTCAAATGACTTTACTAAGCTGCCACCAGTGGTCTCCTAGGTAAAATTTCAAAACTGAAGTCTCCACCTAGACACAGCCACCCTTGTCCAGACCATTCAAATTCACTGAGCAAGGAAATCAGAGCCTATCCCCTCTCTCCTGCCCTAGAGAGTGGATGGAGTTGATCAGGCATGCATTATGGAATAAAACAATTGAATGACACTGGAAAACCATTGCAAGTTCCTTTTTACATTGCTTAATGTCTAATAGACAAAATCTGGGAAGAAAAAGGTGCACAGAGGAAGAAAATTACCTTTCAGACCCCCACTAGCACCAGGAATTGAGATCAGGACAACATCTACAGCATCCATCCACTCTGCAAGATCACAATGCAGCTTTCCCATCTGGTGATGCTGCTGATGGATCATGGATACACAGCCTCAGAAAGGCAGGCACAGATAGAGCTCTAAGGAGTTCTAGAAATTCCTGGGTAGGTGCAGTAACCATCAAGACCTCATTTGGTCATAGCCCAAGAAAAGGGCTCAACCAAAACCATTACACAGAGTCCTCTTTTCTCCAGGAACTAAATGGCAAAGCAAGTGAATGCTTTAAATAGAGAAGGAGGCAACATTTGAAAGTGAGACATAAAAAGCCTGGAAAGACTATGAGATCAGTTAGGACCTTCTAAGGACTGTTCCAATTCCCCAGACCTCAAGGGCTCCCATCTTCTCAGCTAATTCACTGTTGCTCTTCTAGCAGCTGATTGTATGGGACAAATCTTCCTAAATGGCCTAATCCCAGAGCTAAACTTACGGTGTTCCTGGTCACACAGTCTCTTTCTGCTGGACTGGAGTGCATGAACAGCAATATCAGCAAAAAAAATCAAACCAAAACAACAACAACAAAAAAAAAATAGTAAGAAAAAGCTTAAGGGAAAGCTTTTCACTGAAACCTCAATTCATCATAATATATGCAGCTTGAACTACTTCTCTTTCATTGATGTACTCTTCTGCCTAACACCAGGCTCTCCCATTTCCCTTTGTGGAGGAGGGAAAAAATGGGACACCCCCATTACTTCAAACCTGCCTCATTAAAGCCTGCAGATGTTGCCAGTTTCTTCCTGACCACCAGTTCAGAGCCTGCTGGAAATGTGGGAAATAACTCTGGTAACACCCTTAATTACAGCCTCCTGGCAATGCCTTCTGCAGTGCTGTCAGAAGGGAGCTGCCCTGGATGCAGGAAGCATCACTCAGGGTAAATGTGCTGCCTGCTTAGAACAGGAGGTTGCTCTGAGACAGAAAATAAGTGGGGAAAAATCAATTCCAAAATTGAGACCATTCACCAGCATCACTTGGAAGGTCTAATAATAGGGCAGTACTTGGACCTGCTTTTATGTGAATCAATTCTTAACCTCTGCCCTGGAAGAGGAGGCTGTGGTCCATCCCATTACCTCAGGAAGTCACAGGTTCTCACTCTGGCACAAAACAGGTCCCCATGCAGCACCCACAACCAGGCCTGCATTTGTTTCATTGTTGCTTCAACAAACCTCCCTGGAGCTGTGCAGGGACAGACAGGTCTTTATCAACAGTGTGCCAATCATGTTGTAAATAAATTAAGGACTGAAGCAGTGATGCCTTAAGTTTTGGCTTCCATATTTTCTGGATTCTGTACTGCATTTAGTATAGAACTCTGAACTTCATATAAAGTGTTAGCAAGTTCTCTTCACAGTTTAGTTAGACAAAACAATCCTTTTCCAGCCCCAGAACCGAGGACACCTTTGCAGCTCCAGGCCCAACAAGTACAAACAACAGGGAATTGAGGAGAGCAATCTGGGAAGAGGGGACTTCACAACCTGAAGCTGTAATTGGACAATTAACCCAAATATGTAAATGAGCCAAAACTTATAAAAGTATGAAAATGTGTGACCCAGAGTCCGTCTTGGGTGTAGCCTCAGCCAGGCTTCTGTACTGCCCAAGGTTTATCCTTTGAAGGCCTTTTAAACAAATACCTACTTTATTCCTTTAACACTGTCTACCCTCTGTTCCAGGTTGCCTCTCAAGGCATCAGTAGCATCTACCCAAAAGAACTAGGGAGCTTCAAATGTACAGCCCTAGAAAGCTTGACTTCAGGAGAGCAGCAAAAAACCCCTCAAACCCACTCATTTTCCCAATGATAACCTCACAGATGGCTATTGCATGGTACACACAAAGTATCATATGAGGCTAGATATGACCCCTGGGAAAGGAATGTGTCAAAGGGCTGCAGCTGCCCAAAATGTTCCCATTTCCAGTTCACAAATCGCAAAGAACTGCCAGAAATAAAGAAATGTTCAGCGGCCCCTAAGGCATCAAACCAAACCCTCACTCCCTAGCAGGAGCAGTACAGATTATGCTTGAAGTGAGAATGGCTGGATGGAGAAGAAAAAATAACAGGAAGTGTTTTGATGAGTTTCTATGAACTTGAAAAATCCTATCATTGGCTATAAAGTCACTGAGGAGATTGTGAATGGTGATTGTGCAGCTCTACAAGGTAATTTATCTCCCTGACCAGTACTTCGTAAACTGTCTACTGAACTGCCCTCTGTTAAAACTAAAGATATACAGACACTTGTAAACCTTATCGAGGGGAAAACAACTCAGATAATTTTACACATTTAAATGAAAACCAGATTCTTAGCTTTTCCAGGGAATGAAAACATCAGCTCTGCTACCAGGGTCCAGTCACCCATGGAAGGGGGGCCAGGAACAGCAAAGCTGAAAAATTACTCAAAAAATGATGCATGTGGCTGTTCCCACTCCTCCCAGTTGTAGCAGAAAACTGTTGGTTACTGTGCTAATTTTCTCAGCAATTTTACCAAGGCATGTAAAAAGAAAAAGGGCAAATTATTTTTTGTTTGGCAGCGTTTCTTCAGGCACTTGACTCCATTTTCACCTGTATCCAGGAAAAATGTAAAGGGGTAGTATTTTTCAGGGGAAAAAAAGGCTGGTTTACTGTGGGAAATATAATTTTACAAGATCAAAGACCTCACCTTTTAATCATTACTTAATTCCAGGAATGGCAATTTAATCTTCATGATCTTCCATCTAAATAGGAGACATGCAAGCTGCATTAAAAGTCAGGATTCAAATTCAAAGGCTCTAACATCTTTAGAGTACCCTCCCAAGTGGGAAGGGTAGGAACTTTCCTAGATTAGTTGGCAGAAACTTGTGGTAATCTCACAAGTTCAAATGTTCTTGTGAAATTTCCATCCAATTGGGCACATCTGAACTGGAACCAGAAAATAGTCTTGGTAACCAACCTGGAACTAGATCAATAGAAAGTGGGGCAGATCTGAAGATTGGACTCTGAAACTCCTTAAATTTAAAAGGCATTAGGTAGCACTTTGAAACACCCCTGGGGAGGGGAGTGAGACAGGACACCAAGCAAAGCAGAGCCCCAGCCTGTGCACACAAGCAGCCTTGTTCTGACACTGCCAACCCCAGACTGGCTCACATCAAGAAGGGGGGTTTTGCTCGTGCAATTTGTGGGGTTGTGAGCAGGAATGGCTGGGAAGTGCAGGGACAGAGGAGAATAATTATTGATTTAATCAGAGCAAGTAGTGCCATATGACATGGGGGAACCAGAGGACACCCAGCTGTTCTTCCAGCACAGTCTCTCTGATGTAGGCCCAATGG
>VWYP01034970.1:35000-54503 GCA_013400435.1 Pycnonotus jocosus
ATTTTTTTTTACTTTTTTTTTTTTTTTAACCATGAATTGTGGAAAGCTGGTTCTGTTTCTGTGCTACAGATTTCTCCTGTGACAGGGGAAAACACACTTTGGAAATATAGTCAGGGTTATGACAGGGAGGTCAGGATAACTGAACCTCAGGACAAAGAAGATCACTAATTTTCAAGATAGCGAGAAATTCTTGTTATATTTGTCACAGAAAAAGTCATAAACAGATTGATGCTCTTATCTCTATAAAGAGTTGACACTTTTATAACAAAATGAAACTACCTACAAGGGGGTCTGTTCTAATAGCAATGGCCTAAATCGAAAAAACAGTAATTTTTTTTCTCTTTTCTTATATAACATTGGGAAAAAAACACACTATGACACAGCCTACACTCTCACAGTCCACAGGTTTAGAGCACAGGCTGGTGAAGTATTTAAATGCAGGTTTTGGCTTAAAGAGGATACTTCAACCTATCCCTACCCTACAAAGCAATTTGGAGCATCTCAAAGGCTTTGCTGAGCTGAGACCTTCATCCCCAAGCTCTCACCCCAGTTTCAGCTGGGGAAGATCACGCCAAAGTCTTCCAGAACTGTGTGAGTTTAGGATACTTAGGCAAGCCCCAATATGCCTTGGAGACACTGTATAGGAAAAGCATACACAGAAAAACTGGAAATATCCCTTCTGGAGTTTCCCAGTCCCACCTGGATGCAGCTCTACCTCCACAGCAGTTCTGCCTGGCCTTGGAGAGAACTTTTGGAAAGGAACACTTTGAACGGGAGAAGGTTGGACTAAACTAGGGGAGGGGTCACCTGCTAGCTTGAAAGAACTTGCAAAAGAAGATTAACACATTAAACAGTTATTGTTTAACAAATTAAAAACAGTTATTGTTTTAACAAATTAAGCAGTCATTGAACAGCCCAGGCTGGAAGGGACCTTGAAAGATCATGTGGTTCAAATCCAACCTTTTGTGGGAGAAGAAGGCTAGATGTGATCCCCAGCTGTCTTTTGGGATTGGTGGGAATTAAAGGGTTTCTGGGTCCATGAGGAGGTCATCAAAATGATGGAGCCAGATGCTTTATAGAATTTTATGGTGGAAGGATGAGACATAAGAGGCACAAGAGGAGACAAGATAGACTGGAAATGATCAGGACCTTTTTAACAGTCAAGCAGGGGAACAGTTACCCAGGGAGGATGTGCCTCCATCCTTGGATCTTTTCAAAATAAGACTGGAAAAAGCTGCACACAAACTGGCCAGATATGACCTTGCTCTGTTCAGGAGGTAGGACTAGAGATTTCACCAGGTCTCTTCTAACCTGAATTATGCTACAAGCCTATATTTTGGATGCACAGCTCTACTCCACAGGCCACAGTTCCCACTACTCTCCCACAAATAATCCTGCATTTTAAAAATCTGAGTTTACTTGGAGCTGAATGACAAAACTCATCTCTGAAAACCAGAAGACAAACCCATCTGTCCTAGCAGAGCTGCCCAGGTGTAACTGAGAAGAGAGGCTGGCCCTGAGTGTGTTTCTTAAGTCCAATTAAATGTCCACGATGCTGTTAATAACGTCAGGGCTCTGATTTAAATTACACCACCACTAAATATAGATGCAGCCAGCAGTTCAGCGGCTCGCCAAAAACTAACAGTGGCCTATTAGTGACATTCCAGTTCTTCAGGACTGGGAACAGCCTCTGGGAACAGGACACCAGCACCTACAGCCGCCCTCACTGTGCACTGCAAATCTGTGTTTCTGGTGGACCTTGCAAAGTCAGTAGCTCTTGGCTGTGTGAGGCTCCCCAAAAGGAGAGTTAAAACCTTTCTTGAACTCTTTAGTGGCTTCTGTAGGGGAAAGTATTCTCACACAGCCATGAGGGTGAGTTAAGAGTGCCTGGAACAAGCACAGGACTCAAAGGGTCTGTGGAGCTGAGGAAAGCTTGTAAAGCCAAGGTCATCTGCACAGCTGATCCATCACTACAGCCATGGGTCTACAGTGATCCATGGCTCTCTGTGCCCCTCTTCAAATTCACCATGTCCAGTCCCAGGAGATTGTCATTGAATTTGGCCCTGAGTAGTTCAAGAAGACATATTTGCAAATGCATGACATAAAACTGTGGAAAAAAATTAGTAATTTCCCATCCAACATGCCAAATTGCTCCTTTGATGCCTTTATTCTGTAAATGTGAGCGTGAGAAGATCAGTACTTTTAATAGGCTTAATTAGTGTCTGAAAAAATTACTGTTGCCTTAGAAATACAGTTCTGCACTTCAGTTCTGCCATATGTATGCAGTAATGAGTATAAATGCAAATGATTAAACATAGAAGCCTGCAAAATTACCTTTGTAGCTACTTGTATATAACATAAAAGCAGCTTTCAGTCTCTGAGATATCAGTTTATAATTACATTCATAAAAATAAATTAAAAACATCAATTAATTCTACAATAGTTACATAAAAGAAACCAGACTTCCCTTTCACAATCACTTTCTCCACTTTTTAGCCTGCCCTCAGGCAGTGGAAATTATAAGTTTGTACAGGAGCTTTTCTAACAGCAAACTCTCAGCCCCTTGGCAACTAAGCCAATGAGAAATTTCTGCAGTTCTGGGCAAGGTCAATGCTGAAGTGTGGGAACTGAAGGTGGAAATAATGTATTATTAACTGATTAACACACATGTTGCGAGTCACACCTCACAAGTGCTTTGGTTCAAATTGAACATTTCATTGTATTTTCCCATTTCTATTGTATGTAACATGGCACCCCCTTCTCAAAATAAACAATCATTTCAAAAGTAAACTTACAAAGTAAAAAGTTCTGTACAGGGATGCTACATTTCACCATTGCCAAGACACGGCTATCAGGAGATGAGTCATACTGATACTGTTTTGAAAAACAGTTCAGTAGCATTCAACAACCTCCATCAACAGAAAAGTTGATGTTTTCCTTACCTGTACACTTTTTACTCTTCAACACAGCAATTAGCCTATGGATCAGTCTACTCCCTAATGAGCAATATGGTACACAGATGGTTCTATTAAGATTCACTTCTAAGATTCTTCTGGAGTTCTTGAGCATCCTCCCAGGGCAGACCCAGGCACTATTGACAGCCCCCGGGAGTTTGCTTCAAGGGCAGGAGAGATGCAGCTGAAGTGCCTACACTGAGCCAGGGCAAGGAGGAGCCCAGGAGACAAGTCCCTGTGATGGGACCCTCTCATACATCACCCAGCAGGACCCACTGGCCTAAACCCTAGCCGTTCCCAAGAGCCCAAGTAACCCTAGGCGCCAGCATCCCTGAGCCTGGTCACCCTAACCATAGCTCCCCATGAATGCCCAGTAACTCTAGGCCCTGGTGCCCCTGAGCCTGGCCCCCTTAACCCTAGCTGCTCCCGAGAGCCCAAGTAACCCTAGGCCCCGGGGCCCCTGAGCTGAGCCCTCCTAACCCTAGCCGCCCCCGAGAGCCCAGTAACCCTAGGCCCTGGCACCCATGAGCCTGGCTGCCCTAAACTAACCAGCCCCGAGAGCCCAGTCACTCTAGGCCCCAGTGCACCTGAGCCTGGCTGCCCTAACCCTAGCCGCCCCCGAGAGCCCAGTAACCCTAGGCCCCGTGGCCCCTGAGCCTGGCCGCCCTAACTCTAGCCGTCCATGAATGACAGTCTATCCATAGCACAGAAAGGCAGATCCTCACCCCAGTCCATAGCACAAAAAAAAAAAAAAAAAAAAAAAAAAAAAAAANAGATCCAGAAAAAAAAAAAAAAAAAAAAAAAAGCAGCAAGCTCAAAAGTCTCCCTTTCTAATCCAAGGCCGTGCCTGAGCATCAATTGTGTGCAACTGTGTGATGCTGGACAGCTGAGTCACATCTGTATTTACCCAAGTGCAACTGTCTGTGCTTTGGGTGCTGCTAGGCAAGCACAGCAAGCACTGGCCTGGGCTGCCCATAGAGGACATTTGCCACCACCTCATTCCTAAAGGAAAAGAGAGACTCTTCCACGTGTGCTCACACAATCCAAGTGGCCTTTCTATTCCAACACAGAGATTTTGTCACAACTTAAAGTACCTGGGACAAGTGGGAGAAATTGGTCTTAATTAGCTAAACATACTATGTGTGCTACTGTTCCACATTTATGTGGTTAAGGGAACATATGTCCAAGGGAACAATTTTGTTGTCGCTCCTTTTGTGTGTTGATTTCTAAACAAGTGAGTTATTGTTTTATTAAGGCAGTGAATTCCTTGATTGATGGCTGCATTCGCAGGATGACCTTGTCACTGTTTCCTCAAGTACTTGTAATTGTTACAGTGGAGAACATTGGGCTTTAATTATCTGTGCAAAAAAATTCATACACTCTGGTTACACTCTGCTGATTGTATTGGATTCACTACAATATTTATTTGCCAGAGAGGGAAAAATGGCAACGGCAAGTCAGTCTAAGGACTTTCACAAGAGAAAGTAATGGTGGGTATTACAGGTTCCTAAAATACTGTAATAGCATATAGTAATTCAGGCAAGCCTGGTAATCAGTTGATGCTCAGGTTCAGCACAGATTACCTGCTATTATATCAGGCAGTCTCTCAATCTTGAGAAAATATCTATTAAGGTATAAACATTTAAGCGAAAGAGGTACTGAATGTAAATACTGTGGATTGGCAAACGGTGCCTGCTGCACAAACATCACAACTTCCTCCCCTTTTTTGAATATAATGTATTCATTTCACACACCCAGCCAGTGGCTAGCATTACCTAATTGTCAGGCATGCTCATTAGAAATAATTTAATTCAGATAGCCCTTCAACAAAGTTCAGTCCCCTTGAGGGCTTCCCACCATCAGCTTGAGACCAAATTGAACCAAAAGTCTGAACCAAAGTCTGTCAGCAGCTACAGTGGGGGCAAGGCAAAGAGCAGGGCTATGAATCTGGGCTC
Organism: Pycnonotus jocosus; assembly: GCA_013400435.1. Taxonomy (NCBI): domain Eukaryota; kingdom Metazoa; phylum Chordata; class Aves; order Passeriformes; family Pycnonotidae; genus Pycnonotus; species Pycnonotus jocosus. The sequence continues at coordinate 39,910 of VWYP01034970.1, forward strand.
AAAGATACTAAAAACTTAGTAATATACATGAAAAAAAAAGTCATATTGTCACAGAATGACTTTGAAGAAATGAAAGTATATATGTGTATATGGGTGTAAATTGGAGAGGTCTATGCCCTGCCAGATCCCCATTATTATAACAATACTAAAGCATCAGGGTTTCTGTCACCAACTTACTGTAGAAAACAGCCAGACAGTATTCAGAAACAATAATTGCATTTAAAATATGCAATGAAAGTAATGTCAGATGCCAGAGATCCATTTAGTCTAATGGAGAAAAACAAAACCTGGGCCACTAGCTGGAACTGAGGCAAAAAAACCCTCAGGTCAGAAATAAGGTTTACAGCAGGCTCTTCTTCTAACAGAGGGTTGGTAACCCTTGGAAGGAACCACTACTTTAAGGAAGAACTCAGACGCCATTCTCAGAGACAGGCTTTCATCAAGCCCTAAAATCTGTTGTTTGTTCAGAGACCATTTTTTCACAGAAAGTGGCATACATAAGACTTTAAAACAAACAAACAAACAAACAAAAGTCATTTAATAAATGTCTTGCTTTCATTGCTTTGAAATAATAAAGAGGATTGCTGCAATGTGTAATCATGATGTGTAAATGGTTCTTCCCTTTCCCCTGACACCCCCTTTCCCACCTCCTGGTGGTATCACCCTGTCTTGTCAATCACCCTGGTTTACCCTCTCCTATTTGACAAGGTGCCCAGGTGACACCCTTCCCATTGAAGTGTAAAAGTGCCCTTGGCCTTGACCACNACAAACAAAAGTCATTTAATAAATGTCTTGCTTTCATTGCTTTGAAATAATAAAGAGGACGAGTTTCTAAAGAATAGTGGGCTGTGGCTGAGAGCTGGTGGCTGTCTTCCAGAAAACCTGTATTTGTAACACCAGAACATAGCTTTTTTCTGTAAATCCAAAGCAATATAACCTGTAAATCCAAAGAAATGTAATAGCCAGAACCAGCCAGGAAACACAGAGTTGTTATTATTGAATTGGGGTGAAGTACAGAAAAATTTCCACACAGAGAATATGGAAAGATATGGAGTGTGTTAAAAAATACACCAGCTCACAGTCAAGCTCTGAAGAAGCTACAGTAAAGCATCTCATGAAGGTGAGTCTCCACATAAAAAGACAAATGCTGTGACTGCATATTCCCTCCCTGATGACTCATTACAGGGATAGTCACTACCATAATATTATTGGTGCTCTTTGCCTTATGCTGATTTCACAAGCCCATTTTAAAGTTGCTTCAATCCTCAACTGATCCAGCTAAACTTGCTTATATCTACTAGGGATGACTTACAAGCCATCATTTCAGCATTGTGATAGAGAGTGAAATGTCTGATACGCAAAAACACTGATGCAAAGTGACTTCATAGTTAATTCATTTCAGTTCACAAAACACACATTCAGTAGTGAGAAGTGATTTGGGAATAATTTGGGTTGTTATTAGGTCTAACATATTGTGGCAGGATTAAGTAAAGCACATATATTCAAACTAATTCTTTTCATTTTAATTCCCTCAATTAAACTGAGAATGTATTACAGTGGGAACTGAGCAAAGCCACTTATGCCAAATTCTCACCCAAAGCTCATGAAAAGATGCTGCTTTCATTTTGCACCCATTCCTATATCAGCCTGCCACCTCCAACTGTGGAAAGGGAAAATACCTGAAAGTTATTTAAAATGAAAAATAGGCATAGTCACTGCCAGTGTACACACTTCAGAGTGATCTGTATTTTTCTACTAATGTGACAGACACTTAAATGAAAGAAGTGAATTCACGGCTACAATAAAACAGTGGCCAAGTCTCCCTTACCCTTATTTTATTTCTAGCAACAGTAATAAAATGGCTGTTTATTGAGCTTTTCTTCACTCTTTCTCTTCTCTCTGTTTCACAATCAAACAAAAATGTTATTTTTGAGAAAATAAAGTAACTTATTTTATTAAATTTTGCTTGCAGCTCCACAGTAAGGGACAGCAAGATTTTATACATTAACTGATGCTGATAACATTTTTTGCTTTGAGAAATGCTTGGATTCACCTAAAGGGCTGAGGTTTTGCTCAAGCATTTAGGATGAAAAGCAACACTGTAGAAGCACCATAATCACTGAGCACACGTTAATGATGACAAGGCTATGCTAGTTGGTTTGAAATACCCATGAAATCTGAAACACTAACTGAATAAATAAAGCACGTGCATATGCATGGGGTATGGGTTTAACAGTGTTTCTCCATCCTTGTGAAGCCATGCAAACAGTTTCAAATGCAAGACCAATACAGGTGCATACAGAATATACTTGTGCACATCTAACTCCCCAGGGGCTGCCAGAACTTGTGCACCACCAAGAACCTACAACCCCTCCCCAAAGTCAGTGATGGAAACAGATGATCAACACCTTGCCTTGAAAGCCAGCCCAGGGTAGGAAGTGCTCCTGAGAGCTCCCAGCCACTGCAAACACACAGTGACAGCCCCTCGGTGCAGCTGATGGAGTTATTCAAGGACCAGGGGAGGAATAGAGTGACATCAGCAGTGTCATTCCAGGTATATCCTGGTCCCTCTGACCTCTGTGTGTGTCCTTTGCCTGGACTGCACAACTTTGTGGAGCCCAGCACACCCTGACCAAACTGGACCAAATGTTGCTTCCCTGCATCCCTCCCTTACATGTGAATTCCCATTAACCTGAATTCCTATGTGCATCAGCCACCTACAACTTGACCCATTTCCACAACAGCCCTCTTCGTTTAATCCTCCTGCAGGAAGTGTCGGCTCGGGTATTTGTTTCAATACAGTTATTGATTTCATATCTTCACCACTTTTGTTACAGTATTTTGGGTCAGTAGGCCATGTGGCCCTGCCTCATCCAATAGCTGTCTGGTCGATAACTTAAAAAACCTCAGTATTGACTGCTGGAAGAACGATCATGCACAGAAATGGACCTGACATCAGTCAAACAGATTGTGTTTGGCAACCCAAGGGGGTACAAAGGGAACCTATACTGATAACTGGGTCAGTCTAATAAAGATACATGTGTCATCAGCTTTACAGCAATTGATTCGCTTAAAAATTAAATAGAGATGAGAGTGAGCCTTTGGACTGAGCCTGTGTCCACTAACACCAAGACTCTCCTTGGTTTCAGTGAGGCTTAAAATCAGGTGTAGGACACAACTGATGGCTCACTAAGAGGGACATGTATCTGGTACAAACTCATCATCTTTACAGTTTGTAAATAAAAGAAGGATGAAGGCAAAAAGAACATGTCAGAAACATCAATTTCAAAAATACTTCTGCTCTTCACTCAGTCTCCCAAAATGCTTGGGAAATAGTTATGTGTACATGTGTCTTTAAACAATAAGCTGTAACCAGGAACCTGGACTGGTTTCTCTGCCTGAAAAGGCAGAAAGGATGGTGCTTGTTATCACCTGCAGGATTTTTCTGTGTGCCTCGGATCCTGAGAAATCCAAGACAAGTGGGATTAAATGCTCCATGGAAACATTTTCTTCTATGCAATAATTAAGGTGCCAGCCTAGACGGGTGGAATAGACAACTTTTGGACTTTAACTTTGGACAGCAGAATTGAAAGATAAACCTTGTAATTTTGGGAATCTTTCCCATCCGTATCTATTCTGATGTACTTTCCATGTAAAGTTTATCATGAGAATCTGACAGCTGGGAATTTTGTTCCCATTCCTTGTTAAACTGCAGGTACAGATTGTTCTTGTCTTTGTCTGCAGTTGTTTCAATAGCCAGAAAATGGGAGTTACATCATTTATGGGAAAAAAACATTGTTACAGACAAACTTATATATCTATTTATGATTTCTTCTCCTTCAATTTATGACATGGTTATCTAAGCAACATTATATATACAACTGTAGTTATATTCCCATCATCCAGTGACAAAAACATGAGCAAGTGCTGCTTTTCCTGAACTGATGTTAAACTGGAGCAAGAACTCCAGGTTTGACACACAGTTCTGCTTAGTGGAGAGTGATCTCATTTACAGAATGATATTATTTTCTAAGCAAAGCCCAGTGCAGTTCAGTTATAAAGAGCTGAGGGTATCGTTCTGTTTGTTATTTCTGTAACTACAATTACTGTACTGGCTGACACTTGTTTTTAGTGTTCTGGGTATTGTTGATTCACTACAAAGTACAATAAATATTACTCTTTTAACTACTCTTTTTTTTTTTTTTAACATGTAGGGACAGGACAGGATTCTTTGCTCCTTTGTACTTCAAGCTGTTACTTTCACATATTTTCTGCAAATCTTTTCCCTGATTTTCCCTAATCTTCACAAACTGATGTCTTAGTGATATCAAAAAAGGGTACATTCCAAATGTCACATTACTATCAGCCACTGGCTTACTACACTTTATTATGTTTTTTCTTCCCGTTTAGAATTCCTGACCAATGGATTCCACAAACTTTTCATCCTGTAGGATTGGCAATGCAGATACCACGTGTCAGGCGTCCAATAATTTTCCCAGCATATAAAGATCAGCCAACATAGTTTGGATCTTCTCCACTAATCAATCTAACTTCTTGATGAATATTGCAGTTCTTAATTTAAATAATTAATAAGCTATGAATCAATGGGATTCAGACTCCAAGGCTGAGAGTTCAGGTCCAAATTTTCATGTTGAATATACAGCTAAAATGAGAGTCCTAACTTGCATTTAGCATTCAAATGCCTAAATTAAGAAACATTTCTGTGTAGCACAGAAATTCTATTGCTTCTTACCAAGTGCAGGTTTTTTGCATCTGTTCTAAATGCAGAGAAAATGGTTGCAAAATGCTACAATATGCCCACTTGGTTTGGTTATAAATAGAGGACATGCCTTCAATCTGCATTTAGGCAGCCTAAAAAATTTCATTCCCTTCTCCCCAGGATGGAAGTGAATAGTGAATTACCACCACTCACCTGGGACCGTAGTGTTAAGAGAGGAGTAACTGCATGCCAGGCATGTTTTAAACTGCTCCAACCCAGTCACAAAATCATTTTGGGTAGTTCCTTCAGCATTTTTACTTGAATATGCAGGAAGTTTCTCAGTACTGACAGGAGCAGGATTTCAAATATCAACGAGGTCTCACAATAAAAGCATCAGGCAATTTTACATTCAAAATGTGTAAGTCAGCTGACATGGGCAGCCTAATTTGCACCAGTTTGTAGAGCTGCCCCTTGACTTAACTCTCTAGATTAGATCTTAAAAGGGTAATCTTTTTCTTCTCAGTGTGTCTTGTATCTTTATCACCTGCATTCCTAAATAAAATCACAAGAGACCAGTGCTGCTCACCCATCTGAGTTTGTCTTTGACAAGAGGGATTCGATTCATAACTATATGAACAACCTATGGGCCTGCTGTGTCCCTTCAAAAACAAACTCCACCACAAGTAGTGTTTTGGGGACATCAGTGAAGTTCTGAAGCAGATGGGAAAATCCTGGGATGTTGCAGGACATGGTCAGAAAACTGGGACCTGACTATGGAAAGACCCTGGCACTGTTTTCTGTAGCTCAGAGTATTGGCAGCACAAGCAACCTGTCAATATGGGCAAATTAGGGATGTGGCAGTTGTCATTGAATTCACCAGGCTTATCCTACTGAGCAATTAAGTTGTTAGGCTCCTGTTTTAGCTTCTTGCTCTGCTCCTGACCTGAAACACTTGGGGATTCAGTGCCAGCCCCCTCCAACTGCTCCATGCACACTCACACTTCCCAATCTCTGCGGTGTTTGAAAATCATACAACCATCAAGAGCTGGAGACATTTCCACAAACCCATCACAACTGCTCAGTCCTGGCAGCATTGCTCACCTCTTCTATAAACATTAGGAGTAAACAATTTTTGTTCTTCTTGTTAATTTACTCCTATACATATGAAAAAAAAATGAAAGAAACAGAAGGATTTCTTTTCCTTCTTTTCTCCTCATCTGCTGGGTGGGAGAACCTTCATCCTTCATTTGCCCTCAGGGCTGCTCATGCCTGAGGCGCTGTGAGCAGTGCCTGCAGAAGTTCCATGTCCATCTAGCAGCTTCTCAGTTTTGCCTTTGATTGGCACCTCATCATCCTATAACAGCCTTGGTTAGGCACTGGCTGAGGAAAAAGAGGGAAATATCCGTGTTGGATTCAAAGGAGACGCAGGGCAGGGCATCTTATGCAGACTTGGCTTTGGGTTTCAACTGACAGCAGAGAGAACTGGGGAAGGAACAAATCCTGTGGAACTGTGTCAAACAGTTGTCTCAGAAAGATGTCTGCCATTGCAAGAGGGTTTTTTTAAATCTTCAGTGGTTTTCCATTCTCAACAAGGCCTATCTTATAAATAGAGTGCTGAGAAAAGCATGACCAGGAGAGGCCTATTGAAAATTATGGAATTAAGATGTTACTTGGGAAAAGAAAGGATTAGTACCCTGGCTAATCTAAGCATAACTAGAAAAAGTGGTTTTCATCATCCTGTACAAAAGGATGTTGTTCAACACATCCTCCTGTAACTAATAAGGGTAGAACTAATATGAAAAATAATACACCCCTAGAAAAAGGATTATCGTAGCAGTGGAAGGAGCAGTTTTTATAATCGATGTAAAATAGGTAAAGCCCTGAGTGTCACACCTAGAATATTGGTTAGTAACGCTGAGCAAGGAGTGAGTTTATAATGGAGAGGGTCTGCCTTGAAGTTTATTTGCAGAGGAGGGAATAAAGCCATGCTCCTGATACATACAACACACATTAGCACTTTCATATAGAGAAATAGATGCATTTATATGTGTGCATTACAATCCAGTCAGATTTTCTTTTTCCTCATCTTTATTTTGTGTACATTCCTATATAAACATTTGTATCGGTAGAAAAAAAAAACAAACCCAGACATTATATTATGTATTCCTATATAATATATTCACAGACAGTGATGTTTATACACACATGCATGTGCCATTAGTGCCATTGGCATGTAGAAATACATCTGAAGCCACTTCTTGGAGGCTGTTTAGGTGTCAGGGACAATATCCCTGTGAGTAGAGGTAGAGCAGTATTTGAAATGAGGATTGAACTTCATGAACTGCCCAAAGTGTCCCCATATCCCAATAACAGGGTCAGGGTCCTGAGTCAGGGTCAGGATGGATACAATTGACTCATTGGGGTTTATTTTGGAGCTTTCTTCTAGCATTAATTCCTTCATACACATCCAACCTTTGCACTTCTCTGGCTTCCCAGGGACTGTAGCACCCCAGTGAGAGCCAGGCCTCTTCCAGGAGCAGTGGGTACCTGCGTAAAGGAGCAGGGGGAGATGCCATCAGCGGCAGCACCTCTGGCTGGGAGCTGAGCAGAGCAGAGGTGTGTGCACTGAGTCTGCAATAGCCCTTCTCCTTCCCTCTCGCTCTATCTGAAGTCTGTTGTATATTTGTTACTTCACGGCTCCTCGTCCTTAGATTAGATTTCTCCTTTCTCATTACCAACCTTAATAGACCCTTCAGACCTCATTCCAGCCCCAGATATTATCTGACCCGTATAATTAATTAATTATAGCCCAAATATTATAGATTATTAAAAATAGCATAACTAATAGTGTAATATCTCAAGCTGTCGACTTTAATAGTCAACATTGTCTTGGTCTCTCTTATCAGGCTGGGACACCCGGTGAGAATATTGATTTCTGGTAATTTTAACCATCATCTGCCATCCTGATGGGTAATTGTCAGATTTTCACCAGAGTCAGAGCTCATTTGAAATCGTTAAACCGTCGGCAAGGCTCACAGTTGATCTTAATGTTTCCTTTTTCTCCCCCTTCAATATGTTTCAGCAACAGAGAGGAAAATAAATAGAAAGAGAAAGAGAGAGCAAGAGAGAGCTGCGTGCACGCCGGCCATCTGATTTCTCTCTTATTTTATTTTTCCCTTTACATGCACGGCCCCCACGATGCAGAGGGGCTGTCTGCGCCCCCTCCGCCACTGCTTCTCCCTTTTTTTCAATCTTCCCTTAGAATTAGTAATAATAATATTAAATACTACTGATGACAATCGAGCCGCTTGTCCTCACAGCACATGTGGGTCCCCGGTGCTGCAGCACCCGGCTCGGGAGATGGGGCAGGATCGGGGCGCTCCCCCAGCCAGGAAAGCCATCCCCATCCTCGGCTGCTTCCCACGCGTGTCACGGCCGTGCCAGGGGCTGGCAGCTGGGGTTGGTACCTGGGCGAGACGGGGGCATCTCCCCGCTCGTCCCCCCTCCCTGCCTCGCATCCCGGCCCGGGGATGCTCTTGGCGGCACCTCCAGCCTCCTGCCAGCAAAACGGATCGGCCTTCGCGAGGTGTGGGAAAAAGCCCCTGCAGAGCCGATCCCAGCCGCGATAAGCGACAACAAGGCACTTTATTTGTATTTTATAAAAACTCCCGGGTGCTGGGAGATAAGCGCCCAAATTAGGAGGCGGGGGGCGGGGAGGAGCGGCTGGTTAAACGGGGATCCACCGGGCTGAGGCTTGAAGGGCGAGAAGGGACCGTGAGTGCGCTGTCCCTCTGTCTGTCCCCGCGGGGACACTCGGGGGCATCTCCCCGCCCGCCCCCCTCCAGCAGCGCCCATCCTCAGCCGCCCCCGGGGCCGCCCTCGGGCCGCCGCGGAGCACGGAGGGAGCCGCAGAGAGGGAAGAGAACTGTTTAATAGATCCTCCGAGGATTCCCCTAGAGCATTATTTAAACTTCTAATTATGATTCATGTGTGTGATAATATTAATTTAATAATCAAGGAGCTGTGCAGGAAGCATTAACCTCAATTAAGCTCATTACTACTCTAACCTGGAATCCCCAGGGCTTTTAAATCTTCTACTATGAGGACCTGACACCGCATTGATAGAGGGCGAGATCTGCTTCAGAATCTTTTTTTTTTCTTCCTAAATCATTTGCCTTCGCGGGTAGAGTTAATTAAATCCCTGATTTTAGCTTGGGGGTGTGTGTGGATGGAGCCCCACTTTCCCAGGCATCCCGGGGTTACCGCTGGTTCTCCGTTCTGCCCTGCACCGGGAGACACCCGCGGGGCACAAAATCAGGATGAGACCAAGAGCCACGTGCGAGGCTCAGGGGCTGATTCCTCTCCTGCTTGCGGCCCCAGAAGCAAAGGTAGTAATACCAGTAGTGGTGGTAATAATAATTAATAATAATAATAATAATTAATAAATAAATAAAGTAACCCGTTCAAAGCAAGAAACAATATGGGCAAATCCAGAAGTCCAAGGGAGGTCCTGGCCCCCGGGCCGGGCAGACAGGGCCATGGGAAGCCGCCCGCCCGTAGGACCCTGGGGCTGCGAGCGGCGCGGAGCGCGGAGGGACGCGGAACTTCCGCGCCTGGTGCAGAACCAGAGTGACCTTCTCGGCGCAGTGAAGGCTGCTAAATTGTTTTACTGCGGCGATAAATGCCCTTAATTACCCGAAGCTCTGGATCTCTAGGGACGGGGAGAGGGATGGCTGGAGAACTGGAAAAAAAAAAAAAAAANAAAAAAAAAAAAAAAAAAAAAAAAAAAAAAAAAAAAAAAAAAAAAGGTTGTTCGTTCATCTGGAGATCGCTGAAATATAATTTGAAAATCGGTATTAACTAATTAAGTTAAAACCAACGGGCACCTCGGAACCCGCAGAGTGCCCGGCCTGGGTCCCTCCTGGTGTGGAGGGTGACCGGGCACCGAAGGCAGCAGGGACAGAGCCCTCAGTGCCCCGTGCCCTGGCAGAACCAAGGCATCGGGTGCCGTCCACAAATGCGACACCCTGGGGGCACACGGGGCTCGGGTTGCCGAGGGGCTGGCGGCTCCCGGGAGATGCTCTGGCCACCGGTGCCTTCAGGCTCTGGAAATATCACCTCCCCGCAGGAATAATTCAGCCTAACTACAGAGATAACCATCACTGCGGCGGGGAGGCTCGTAAAAACGCGAGGGTGTTCCGTGTGATTCCCTATTTATTTCGGAGAAGGAAACGTTTCCGTGGGAGCTTTCCTCAGCAGGGTGAGGGATCCGAGCACAAAATACGGGGACCTGGCTCTGCAGGGCGCTGATGCCGCCTGTCTAGGGGTGCCCTGCCTGCCTCTCACCCACAGCACCCTCTCAGCTGGCCCCGCTGCTCGGACGAGTGAGGCAGCAGAGGCTGTTGCTCGTCCATCCTGCAAGGAAAATGGAAAGAGAGGAAGATGGGACCGGTCACCCGGCCCGAGCACTGGCGAGATATTACATGTCACAACTCATCTAGGGCCCCATAATCAGCGCTAACTTTCTGGTGAACAGATAACCAGAGATGGCAGATGGATGGAGATTGCACAAATGAGGCTCTAATTGACAATCAATTGTGATTAGGAGCAATAGAACATCTTTATAACACTCGCTTTAAACCGCCAACAAACAAAAGCGCCGTGCGGGCCGGGGGTCCCGGCGGGCCGGGGCCCAGCAGCGCCTGCCCAGCATCCCTGGCACCCCCTCAGCTCCCGGAGAGGGGGGATGGGGCTGTCGGTGCCCGGTGGTGCCTGAGAGCCACCGAGGCGAACAGCAGGGCCCCCTGTTAGGGGGTGCTCCCCAGGGATGCGGGTGCTCCCAGCACCCAGCGCTAACTCGTGAATTTGTGCTGATGTCGCCGCTCTGGGTTCCGCACGCCTGGGAACGCTCCCTGCCCGAGCACAGGACTCAATTACAATTAGGATTTTTTTTTTTTCCCTAAGAGGCGTTGACCCAGGGAATAAAAAGTATTCCTTCCTACCACCGCTACCCCCAAATAACCGTATTCTCTCTCACAAAAAAAAAAAAAAAAAAAAAAAAAAAAAAAAAAAAAAAAACAAAAAAAAGAAAAAAAAAGTACAAATAGTACAAATACAGTCGAGTACGACAGCGAATCTGATACAGCCGAGTCACTGCCATCTACTTAAACCACCATCTATTTTTTCATAAATAATATCCCAGCACTGCGGGCGTAATGTGAGGAATATTTATCCGAAAGAAAAGATGGGACCAGGGGCACGACCGGAGGAGGAAGAAGGAAAGAGGAGCAGTTAACAAATAAACAAACAAACCAACAAACCCCTGGGTTCGTGTGAGTGTGTGCACACGCAGATTAAAACTTCGCTCTCGCTGTGCGTTCGTGGCAGCCCCTTCGGTGAGGTCAGGACAAGGGGGAGAGGTAATTACCTACACATGATCAGAGATTATACATACCATTTCAACCCAGGAGGTGATTTATAATTTAAAGATAAAGCATAATAAAGTCATAAAAGAGAAAGGACACTGTTGTGGTGTCTGATTAAAATCTAAGGGCTGGTGTATAATATATGAGCGGGGGCTGTTGTGGGCTCCGGCTCAGCGGGACTCCCCTGGGCCCAGCCCGCTGATGGACTAATCATGTCCAAGACCTACCAAAATTACAAGCTGATTGTTTTACCCATTATTTCTCCCAACTTTTAATTTCTGCTTTCTAAAGGATCATTGCCCGCGGTAATTGCAAAGGACCTGTCCTTGTATGTGTCACCAGCCTCAAAGACAAAAAAAAATCTAATTTTCCTTTTATGCTTTCTCTATTTTCCTACCGCCCCCCCCCCTTTTTTTTTTTTTCCTGGCAGCTAATTCAAACTGAGTAGCGACTGGAGCGTCCAAAACAAGAATGAAATTGATATGATCAAAGAACACACAACTATACAAGAAAGGGAAGGAAATTAGGTAGGGGATGCGAAAACATGTTGTATAATTCACTGACAATTTTATTCCTATGTCTTAATTTTCTACAGTTAAAACCGTTTTTAATAAGAGAGTAATTTTCGAAAGTAGAACTTAGGTCTGGATATACCTTTACTCCTTGCACAGGAAGGAACAGACCTTTTCTCCCAGTTACTCGGGGTTTATTTATCGTCGCCTTTTGTCTTGTGCCGTTTAAACATATTAATTTTCTTCTGGCACTTTCTTGGCACTTACATTTGAGATTTAATTTTAATTAATTAGCCAAGGAGGAGAAAGAAGCCTGTGAGGGTGTGTGTGTCTGCGGACACAAGCTTCGCTCCAACCGCTAAACCTCTGTCCATAATTTTCTCCTTTTGTTCTAATTTAATAAATCCACGAGGGAAGGGAAACAGGTGCTGGGGGCTGACACCTCTGAGCCCGCACACACACACATAATCCCCTTTTGATCATCTAGCTCCACTATTAGGGATGGAAGACCTTAAGTTCCTCATTTCTGTGTATAATATCTTCTTTATATTGATCCCGCAATTATTTAAAAGAAAGCGTCATCTCCTCCCACTTCTCCAAATAAGGCTATTTAGATGCTTTCCAGATGAGTGGAGGTGTGCTGAAACAGAGCTGACAGCCAAGTATATCACAGCCAACACCATCCTTCATTCGCTCTCTCCCTCTCGGCCCCCCTCCCCCCGGCACACACTTTCAACGTGTCTCTCTTCCAGTGATGAAGATTACAGACTATTATGGGCAAGGGATTAATTTGTAGCCAATTACAATCCAGTGCTAAATATGAATGCATAAATAAGATACAGCCTTGCCTCTGTGTGTGTGAGCGAGACAGAAGGGAGGGGGGGGCAGGAGCGCCTGGCAGCGTGGCGAGGATGATGAGAAGGAAGAAGGAGCAGCTGAGTGGAGGCTCTGAGCCGAGCATCACCTTGTGACTCCCTGCCTCCCCCGGAGGCTCCCGGCGGCTGGACCCAGCGCAGCCCCGGGGAGCTGAAGGCAGCGGCTCGTCCTGAGCCGGAGCGGAGCCGGGGAGGAGTTTCCAGATCAACTTCGCCCGAGGAAGGAGGGGGAGAGCGAGAGGGGAGGGCAGGGGGGAGAAGTTGCAACCGAGAGGGGCTCTGCAAAGAGTCATGAATGTGAGCAGAGACAAGGTCGGTGACATCTCCATCCCGGCAGCGGCAGCCGCGGCGGTGACAGCCCCCGCAGCCGGCATCGGCGGGGAGCCCCGCGGCTGCCACGGGGAAGGGATGGACAGCCGCGGGGAGCAGCGGCTCTCGGCCGGCGGCGAGCTGCCGCTCTACTGCCCTGCCAACCGGGACAGGCAAGGGGACAGCCAGAGCAACACCCCCGGACAAGAGGGGGCAGTGGCCGCGCTGCCCGTGGTGCACAGAACCACCTCCTTCTCCGTGCTCGACATCCTGGACCCTAACAAGTTCAACAGCAAGCGGCGGCAGTGCGCGGGCTTGTACAAATCGGCGGGGACCGAGTTCACTCTGGGGGCGGAGGATAAGCCCGAGGACTCAGGGACGGAGCTGGCCGAGCAAAAGGCTCTCGCCGAAGATTTCGACACGTGCAAGAAGTCCGCAGAGCTGATCAGTAAGTAGGTCTGGGGGCTCGCAACCCCTCCGAGCCGGGGGCTGCCCCGAGTTCCCCCGACAGGGTCTCGCATGCTTTGACATCTCATCCTTCCCTCGCCGGGAGCCTCGGCAGCCGGGGCGCTGCGGGCAGCCGGCTCCGGGGATGGACGAACGCGCCCTGCGCTGCTGCCGCTGGATGTAGAGAGGTGAAATTCCGCGTTAGGCGGAGGGATGGCAAGGGGGGAGCCGGGCGCATCCTCCCGGGACAGGCCGGAGCTGGCCGCGGCTCCCGGGGCTCGGTGCTGGCCGGGCTCCCCTCCTCGCTCCACCGAGGAGACCGGCGGAGCACCCGGAGTTGTTCGTGCCGTGCACCCCCGGCAGCGGCAGGATCAGCCCGGGGATGCCGGCCTGGCTTTGGGGTGGGGAGGAACCCCGCCACCCTCCTCCTCCTCCTCNCGCCCGTTGCTCTGGGCGACAGATTCAATTTTCTCTCTCCCCTTGGCTTTTTTAGGACAAATCAGACTAATTGTGACAAAATGCTGGTTATCTCTGGAAAAACAATTAAATTCCTTCGATTACATTTAAGGTAAAATGTGCTTAGCAGCGTAAAGAGGCTGGATAATGGGGAAAATCGCCCCAGAGTGGCATGTAGGACTGCTTGGATCGATATCCTATTATCGAATTGTGCATATCTCTTTCAAGCACCTTGCAAACTCTTCCCTAACATCTAAATTATAGGGTCAAAATTCGGATAATTACTCGATTAAAACCTATTACACTTATTAGGGCTCGCTATTGATCGGGAATTGCATTCGACCCAAGCTCTAGATTGCTTTTTCTTTCTGGGTCCGAATATCCCAACTTTCTCACCTCTAAACACCGCGACTCTGGGGATCGCGGACGCTTTCCGGGATAAGGCGGTCGTTGTGGAAAATATCTATAGTTATTCCATGTCCAGAGAGGGGAAAGAAGAGGCAGCGAGCTGCAGGGGATAAACTTCTCAGCTTAGGAAAAAAAAAAAATTCTCTGTGTCTGGGGCGAGAGAGGAGGACTCGGAGGTTTCCAACCCCGCCATAGCGGGACTCTGTCAAGTAAAATTAGGCAGCGAAAGAGATCTGGAATCTGCTCCAGCCCAAGCCATGACGCATTTTTCACCTGTAAAGCAAAAGCAGGAATGAGGCACTAATANCGGCCAGCGCTGCCTGTGAGCTCCGGCTCAGGCAAACTTGGAAGCGGCTCCTCCGGCTTCGGAGGCCGGAGCCGCGGCTCCGAGGCTGCGAAAACCCTCCCTTGGTACCCCCACCTCTCCTGCCAAACCCCCCCC